>JAOTQR010000092.1:2428660-2452995 GCA_025774065.1 Solanum ossicruentum | reverse complement strand
ATGTAGACTAGATTAATTTAATAAATAGTATGAAATATCTTTTATACGTAAAATTTAAATTGTATTGAGAATAACATTAATATCGAATATTTTTGACATATTCAAGGCCAGACCATATACATAGAGTAATATAAAAATTGCTTTATTTCGTGTAGTCATTATTGTTGGAATAATTGAAAGCAGAAAAAATAATAATAAGGTCACGTCGTAAAAAGAGAACATAACTTTTTTTTTGTGGCTTAAAGAACATAGGGGAAATAAGTACCTAGGGATCTGTGACATAAAGTTACAAAAATAATCATACATAATTACAAATTTTGAATTTTTGAGTAATCTAGGTTTCTAATTCCGGATAGATAAAAAAAATTATAACAACATTATCTCAAAGGCTCCCGCCCATAGCGGAGTAAGGAAGGTTGAATATACGCAGCCTGACCTCTATGTTTAAAACACACATCGCCTGTTTCCGAATGACCCATGATGAACGACGAAAATTGCATTGACTAATTGATACTTCACAATTGAAAGAAGAGCAGACAGTTTAAAGAATCATTTTGCCTTTTTCTTCAAGTTTTTAAGTGTGAATTTGAATAATTGATTCCACATCTCTTTATAATAAGAATTCAGAATTTGAACGTTATGAATGCGAGTTTGGATATATTCGAATCGGCACTACAAAAGTAAAAAAGTGATCCCAACTTATATAACATAATTTAACATACCAAATAAACGGAGCCTAGTTCAGAGTGAGCAATTCACGTATCACTTGAGTAGTAGTAATGATTAAAGATGGTAAACCCTTCAATATTCTACTACATCCCTTTATAGTAATGAATTCAAAATTTGAACGTTATGAATTCGACTAAGAGTAATGACAACAAGTTGACGCTACAAAAGAAAACACGATCCCAACTTCCATGATATAGTTTGACAAGTTCATGGAGGACTACTAAACAAACGGAGCCAAGTTCAGAGTGAGCAATTCACGTATCACTTGTCTAGTAGTAGAACGAAACCTTAAGAGAAGACGATCTACGCACAAAATCCACCATAAAATGTCTTTTTTCCCATTAAACAAAACTGGTTGGAGGTTAAAAACAGACATGAATATGAAAGCATTATGCTAATTCACCATCTACAATAGTACAATGTAGTGTTTCAAACTTACAACAGATTGGGGAAACACCATTTCAACTTGAAAGCATCGTATCTCGCGAGTGCCATTAAGAGCCTTGAGCTTGAAATTTCACAGTACTCTGTGAAAAGCTCTTCTCCTTTATCGTCTCGTTGCTAATTTGCTTCTGATTAGAAAAAGTTGCAGTGCCAGCTGCTGTAACTTACCTGCACTTCTAATCGCTGACCATATTCCATAAAACGAGACTTACTAACTAAGCAGTTCACGGAGGTTGTACAGATTATCAAGTATGTGAAGGCAGAAAGAACAATTTCAAGAAGACGTAAGGCTTGGAACCTTGCGAGCATAAGCCAACACCATCACGAAATCGTTAGCTGATGAACCAATTATTGCTGGAACTCTTTCTGATGTGGTAGTTTGAAGCCACATATCAACTAAACTATTCAGTTGTAGAGTGGGAACTATCAACTGTCCCATATATCTTATCTCAACCTACAAAAGAACCAAAATAGTTAGCACAACATAAAAATCGTCAAATTTATTATGTTTTCAACACTGAGATGAAAACTCTCCCTCTCGTGCGTGTTCTTATTGCTTTCCTCATCCTTATATTATGTGAAGTTATAATAGTTCATTTAATTCCAAGATCGGTCACCAATGCACACAAGGTTGCAATAGTTCATCCTGAAGTTGGGGCTTCGATACTGATATGATTTCTGGCCTCCAGGGCATTGCCCCTCTAATTTTCATGCTCGACCAGTTTTCTTGAAAACCAAGTTCTAAAACTGATAAGACCAACGTTACGCCCAACAGAATAATGAAATTACAGGAACTCATGACCTTTAGGTGATCTTTTTCAACTTTCAAACCAGAACTGGTAAGATTGTACGCAAATCCTATTGTCATTTATTGATTGCTAAATTGCCAAAAATACAAAAAAGATAATTACCTCATTTTCACTAGAAAGATTCAACTTCTTCATCAAGTACTTTTGGATGAATAAAACTGGAATATTGCCATCCCTGCAATACAATATAAAAGATATTAATACAATCATGAACTATATCTTTCAGTGAAAAGCAAAAAAAGGTGCATATACCTGCTTCGTCAAATTCTCAAGCTAAAGGCAACTTAAATCAAGTGCAAAATTTGTCCTCACAGCACACTTTATGCAAATCAATTTTTTTTATAGAAAATAATTAGTTCAATGTCCCTAGACTTAAAGCATAACAAACTATACAGATCAGCTCAAGTGATCTTGGAACGAAACAAAGTAGTCACCATAATCTGTCATTTCTATTTTTCCTTTTTATTTGTATTCAGAGAAGTTGAGCATGACATCCTATAGCTATCCAAATGGACACTATCACCAAATTGCGAAAGTGGAGAAGAAGAAACCATAATTACCAATATCTGACAATTCTAGTGTTCCCTTTTTTTTGCATTAGGAGAAATCAGACATGACATCCACATACCCATGCAAACAGAAACTCTCACCAAATTTGGAGAAGAAGAAATCGCGTATCGCTCTTCCAACTTTTCTCCAAGAAGGGCATAAAATATTACCCCCTCTGTCCCAATTTACATAACATTCTTTCCTTTTTAATCACTAATAAAAAAAGTGAAACATTTCTATATTTAGTAACAATTGAATTTAAAACTTTCCATTTTACCTTCAATGTATAGCCACCAAAATACCTATTAGCTTGTTTTAGACCATAAATTTCAAAAGTTATCATTCTTAAACTCCGCGCCTGGTCAAACACCATCACATAAATCGGGAAGGAAGGAGTACCAGGTTGCAAGTTTACATAACCTCTGTCCCAGTTTACATAACATTCTTTCCTTTTTAATCACTAATAAAAAAAATGAAACATTTCTATATTTAGTAACAATTGAATTTCAAACTTTCCATTTTACCTTCAATGTATAGCCACCAAAATACCTATTAGCTTGTTTTAGACCATAAATTTCAAAAGTTATCATTCTTAAACTCTGCGCCTAGTCAAACACCATCACATAAATCGGGAAGGAAGGAGTACCAGCTTGCAAGTGTCGAATTTCACAAAGCTATTAACATTCTTTGTGCAAATGAAATGACTCATCAGAGCATAATACAAAACCCATGTACAACAGCAGGAAAACGATATTTGCTTCACTATGAAATTAAATGAATTCACAAAAAAAAAAAAAAAAAAAAAAAAACACTTACTTTATTCTCAAGTAACCTGCAGAAATCTGGGGCAAGGGTGCATCTTGCCTGAAATAGTCAATTTGCAGAGTTATTAATAAAAACATTTGACAGTTCAATATTTACTCGATATACAGAATAAACAGAAAAGTTCTGTAAAATAAAAGCAGGTTTTGATATTCGTACTGGTCTTCAGAGGCCACTAATGAGAACCAAATTGGATTAGTCCTCCTCTCACATTTGACACTGATTAAATCCAGCACATCTTGTGGTGATAAACTAAATTCTCCAAAAGTAGACGCCTTTTTTTGGCGAATCCTTTGCAACTTTTTAGGTTTTTCTGATTCTGAAGGAACAGGACAACAGTTGTATTTGTCATCCTGGACCTTCAATTTCTGTCCGTGTTCTTTGACTTTCATTCTCCAGCCTTGACCATCATTGTCATGGCAATGCGAACTTTCTGATTTACAAACAGAACCCTCTGAGAAACGCCTTGAACATTTGTTCTTATTTGCTGCTTCAACCAAACAATCCAAAGGCTTCCACAAATCAACTTTGCCTTCTCGTTGTTCAGTGCCATTGTCAGTTCCTTTGTCTGGTGTGGGATGGCTAGAAGGCTCGGTGTTGGAATAACTCTGGAAAATAACATGAGTTTAACCAATACAGTAATATCCACAGATAAATCTGGATACCATCGACCAAACAAAAACTTATCAGGAAAAACAATGAGAACATTTCATATGTTGAAAGTCAAGAAATAATATAGTTACATCTCAGACTCACTCTGTGTGAATACGTTAATAGTACAGAGTATACTTCCTCATAATTCTGAGAAGGTGAGAAATCTCAGTATTTAGGCAAATCTTGTTATCTAAAAAATTTATTTAATTCATGTACTCTGGACTTACCTTATTAAGTAGAGCAAACTCCTCTATAAGGAGCACTCCTTTGAAAATTGAACTTTTTGGTTACTGTTCTGGAAAGGACTTTTTTTTTATGACAGTTCTGGAAAGGACTTCTACTCATCTCTTCTCTTTTTTTTTGGTATCAGAGTTTGAACATCAAATTTGTGGATTAGTCTTCTTTCCTTTTCTTCTTGGAATTCGAGTTTGGGTAATAAGTTCCACCTCCAAAACTTTAATTTCAGTTATTGTTTCATCAACCTATTCCGCTAATTCTTAGCCATGAATTCAAGTCACACCCATGATGTCCTGGTGATTTGCAACATCGTTCCTCAATCAGGTGGCTGAGAACAGATTACACCCGGAATGTGATCCGAGAAGCACTTTCTTTTACTGTTTCAGTTACCATAGAGTTTTGTGGAAGAAGGAATTCTAGCACCACTTTTCTTTTTGGTGACCGTTCACTATTTCATTGACAATATTTGGACAACATTATGCAGCTGGTTGTTCCTTCAACAATAACTTGAATGGAACACATCAATTGACTTCATAATTTGAGTTGAAAACTCAAGTTGCTCACTACCTAGAGTTATACATTAAAATACTAATACCGTTATACATTAAAATATTCTTGAAGCATTCTATGTATCTAAGTTAATAATATAGGATATTCTTGCTAATTTTGTCTTGGTCAAAAATCACGATATTTAGACAATTTTCCAAATTTCATGTTCTACAAAATTGCCTACATAAGGTCTAAAGGACATGACTTTACCTGCCTTTTACTCTGAGAAGACCTTGTCAAAATATCAGGTGAGCTAGAGCTTTCTGGCTCTTCTCCAGAATCTTCCTCATTCTTGACAGCTTTCTGAATGGAAAAGGTGGAGCTGCGTAATGCTTTTCTTGCCACCGATTTTGATCTTCTTCCTGTCATTCCAGAATGCATGGATACTCTGGGAGTGCTGACACCCAATGATGAAAGTGATCTCTCTTTCCTTCTAACTGGAAAAGTAGTACCTGAAGGTACAATTTCAGGTGCCTTCACATTTTGCCTCTTATAAGGGAATATCTTTGCTCTTACATCTTCTAGGTTATGATCAGGCCTGAAAAGTCAAATTCAAAAAGAAACAGAAAACAACAAACATTGTCAGGAAATCTCCTCACATTTATGGAATGATGGAAGAAATATAATAGGCATATTGATAGATACAAACAACATAGCAAAATTAGTGCTGGCAAATGAAGAATCAAGTTGAGCTAACTGAGATAAATGGGGAGAGAAAGCGTAGGAGCTCTGAGTAAGTCGCTACTCCAATATAGTTGCTAAATGAATGAACATATGACTTTACTTCATTATAAAAAAGAAAAATAATGAAGTTACTAAATTTAGAAAAATCTTTTACTTGAACTTCCAGGCGGTGGAACACAAGGCCAAAAACACGAAAAATCAGAATATTTTAGACATAGAATTTACTACTCAAGCACCGATACACATGTCAAAAATTAAAAGAAAAAGCGCAAGGAGTTAGAAGACAAAATATGACCTCAATTTCTCTAATGGCACACAGCCTAAGTCAATATTGCATATTGGACAGCATTCCAATTCTTCATCCGAGAGCTTCTTATAGATGCATTTCCTGCAAACTTGGTGGAGTTCCCAAAAGAAATTGTCAAAACAATGCGTTCGTGTAAAAATTACCAGTTTCAGCATTGAGCAAGCCAGAATGCAAATTTCTCCTTTTTAATACGAATGTAACAAACAATCAACCAGTTCATCCAACAAGATGTTTCAAACTAAAAAAATCAACCTTAAATAACAGGATACTGCTTCCCAGGGGAATAAAGAAATTAACCTCAAATAATTGCAAATATAACAGAAACATTTTTAAAGATCCCTAATTTGCTTGTGTGCCAAATGACAGAAATGGACCAAGAAGCATATATTGGCACCTATGCTTGAGACCAATTTGTCCCTGAGGATCACATTACTGGACACGACAAAATATAATAGGAAGATAGGATAAGAATAGATCTTTCCGTATACAGAATTGTGTGGAAGCTTCAATTCGACATATTATTAATCAAGAGTTGTCAGTACAAAATATTGATCTCACAGAGCACGTAGCATCACAAAGAAAATTCTGTGTACATTAACCAATTGATTTAAGCTACATATACTAATGGTGCAAAGATTTCTGTTTTACACTATAAATACTTGCTTTTCTTTAGGAAACCAAATCACTGGTTCTATATTTAATCATTTAGGGGTCGTTTGGTTGGGAACAAGGTATCCGGAATAAGTTATTCCCCCATATAATATACGATGCGGATTTTATGAAATTGAATGATCAAGGGGTAGCCAGTTGGAATTTTTTTTTTTCTGACTTGCACCGGGTGTACGAGTCTCTTAGAGCCTCGACTAATCTCGAGGGTGCACACGCCCTCGGCAAGGAGTTTCCCGTAAGTGCACCACGGTTAATTCAGGTTTTACCCAGTCCGATGGCCCTCAGAAATTGTTTGCACCCAGTGGATTTCGATCTTGAGACTTTGAAAGGGAGCAAACCCCAAGGCTCAAGTCTATTACCACCAGGCTAACCCCCAAGGGTTCAGTTGGAATTATTTCATAAAAAGGAAATTATATTGACCTTATGTATTACCCTCGAATCATTCAAATACAGAGCAGGCACAGAGTTGTTACTAGTTGGTACACAGCAAAAGTGTAGTTGAATCCTCTAACTTCTTGAGCACATATGAAACACCCAGATGTATAGGAAGCTATGTATACACAGTTCTAACTAGCCAATCAATGCAAATGGAGCAAACCCAAATATAAAATAACTCCAATAGTAACATATAAAAACTTCAAAGAACTGAAAATTTTGAGTGGCACATCAATCAAAGAATCTAATTACAGGAAACTCAATTCACATGTACGAAGACATAGCTAAATGATGCAAATGGAGCACACCCAAATTGAATATACCTCCAATAGTAACAAAAAGAACTTCAAGGCATTGAAAAATTCAACCAAAGAATCTATGCATAATAGATACACATGCCCCTTTAACTTGGCATCCGCTCACACCTATTCCCTCCAACTTTGAGTGCCACAAAGACACTTAAACTCGTATAATTTGTACAAGTAGACACATACATCCTACATGGCATAATATATGTCCTACCAAGCACAATACAAATCAGTTCGAGTGTATCTTAGGTAGGATGCATGTGTTCAACTTTATATAAGTTTAATTATCTACTTTGTGCTCATTCTAAAGTCGGAGTGCATAGATGTCAGCTGAAGCACAATAAACATGTATGAATACATAGCTAATCGACGCAAATGTAACAAACCCAAATCGAAAATAACTCCACACTAATTCAACTTACATGTATGAAGACATTCAGAAATAGTAGTAGCATCTCTAAAGAGTCTGTGACAAAGAGGGCAAGTCATGCATGCCACAATCAACTCTCTCTTCACCCTCAATTGATTCTTCATATTTTCTTCTCACAGCTCTACAAAACTGAATTCCACTCAAAATTGAACACATTCCGGTCCTTAAAATCTACGTACATTCCGGTATCTTCATCTGGATTCGACCCGAAAACAGAAGTAAAGAACCCCCAAAAAACGGGTCATATGTACAACAACAACAACAACAGAGAGCGATTTGGGAAGTGAGGAGACGTGAAAATTTGAAATTAAGCAAATGGGTAGGATTAATTTGGGAAAAGGGAAAGTGGGTCGACCATGGATTTGGTAGGGTGGGGGGTAGAAATGGGGGTGGGGTGATGTCGTCGTCTTCTTCAGAATTTGAGACCGGCATGAACAAAGTCAAGCAGTAGTATTTGTTTAGTTTTAGTTTTCTTTTTCTTTGGTTTTAGGACGTGTTTTTTTTTCAAAATTAGTACGAACGTATTTCTTAGTAACTTTTTTGTTATATTTTATTTAAATAAATTTAGTTATGTGTTGATAACATTAACTTAAGAAATATTATTATGTGTAATATTTTTAGCATAATATTATGTCATTCTTAGTAACACGAGTTTTTCATCAATATCGAATGGAGTCAAAGATTTACTATTTTGACTTTGGGGTATGATGAAATAAAACAAAATAACTCTTTAAATTGTCTGCGCTTCTTTCAATTGTGAAGTAGCTATTAGTCAATGCAACTTTTTCAACGCTCATCTTGGATCATCTGGAAACAGTTGCTCTATGTTTTTAAACATAGGAGTCAGGCCGTGTACATCCGACCTCCCTTACCCCGCAATGGGCGGGATCGTGGAGGCACTAGGGTAAAGTTGTTGTTTAGTAAGACGAGTGATGTCTTATTATATGTTGTTTTGAAATAGTATTTTACATATAGAATATTACTCATAATAATATTTCTTAAGAATTGAATCACTGTTTTGACACTTAAATTATTATTTACTTTAATTGTATGGGTTTTGTGTTGAGGGTTTTGGGAAACAGCCTCTCTACTTCTATGAGGTAGCAGCAAGGATCCTCTCCAGACCCTACTTGTGGGATTTCACTGAGTATGTTGTTATTGTTGTTGTTGTTGTTGTTGTTTTAATTGTATATATTTGAAACATATTGAATTGATTTTATTAGATATTTTTAATTTAAATTTTAGAAAATAATTTATGTGTATTGCCAAATATTTATTTTATATATACTCTAATCATTTAAAATGTATTGTCTTCTTTAATTATAAAGATCAACTTCAAACTTATTTCAATGATTGGGATTGATGTGTATAATTTAAGAAGATAACATATTTCATGCAGTAAATTTTTTAACTAACTAATAAACTCTTGAGAACGTACTCTCACACAATAAGAATAATTAATATTTGAATCACAAGTGTCGAACGATAATATTTTATCATGTGTTTAAATGTTCAATTAAAGCAGTGAAGTTCCTTAAGGGGCTTTGTTGTATGAATATGCTTGGCCTCCCTCTTTTTCTCTACTATATATACGCATAATTATTTTATTGATAAATATACAAAGGCAAACCTATATGGAGACGAGGGGTTCATGAATACCTTACTTTGATAAATTTACTATGTAACAACAACAACAACAATATACCCAGTGATATCCCACAAGTGGGGTCTGCGGAGGGTAAATTGTACGCAGACGTTACCACTACCTTATAGAGATAGAGATGTTATTTCCTAAAAATTTACTATGTATATAGAATTAAATTTACAATTTGAGTATATAATAAATATTGAATTCTTTCAGCATAACATTAATACATGATGTAATAATTTAAAGGGGTTAAGATCTATCTATAATAACTAAGATTGAATCTCGATGGAGGAATTTTTATTATTATTTTTGCTTCAGACCTAATCTTTCTCAGATTTATTTAGTTAAATTAGTCTATCGACTTTCTTTTTCTTTTTCTTATTTGGTAAGACTTCGTCAACTTTTTCAAGTAACTTTATACGGTAAATATGTGTGTTTTTTTAAAATTATTAAATTAATATATAGTAATATTTCAATCAAAAAGATTGATTTCCAAGTATAGATTATTATTATATATTTAATTTAATAAAATTATTGATTTAAGCTCATTCACATGTGATTCAATTCGTTTATATTTAAATCGACCAACTAATTTGTTAACATGATTAGTATATTTACTTTTTTTAAACAAAAATTTTAATCCGCCACGAGACATAAATATACACCAAATACATGGAAAGATTGATAGACATTGCACAACAATTTGTTCCCTATATGTGAGGGAATAATGCCTTCATTATTAACAAAAGAATATAATACAACAATTAGTCATTAAGCAACTTGTTTTCATCAATCTTGGATGGAGTCAAAGATTCACTATTTTTTGGCTTTGAAATATGATGGAATAAAGCAAAATGGCTCTTTAAACTGTCTGCACTTCTTTCAATTGTGAAGTGACAGTTAGTCAATGCAACTTTCGACGCTCATCATGGGTCATCCAGAAACAGTTGCGCTATGTTTTTAAACATAGGGGTCAGGTTGCGTACACCCGATCGCACCTTACTCTGCAATGGACGGAATCCTTTGAGGTATTGGGGTAATGTTATTGTTGTTATAGGCATTAAGCAACATATTCTAAATTATTGATGGACAAACGATTTATAAAGTCAGTTTTAAATAAGAAATATTTTAGCTCTAAGTAAATTACATATAGGAAATCTAATATGCTAACTCATTAATACATGCAAGCACTTCACAATAGTAGCATTATAATACATCACACACTAATATCCCATCCAGGCAAATACTAGCAACAATCGATGAAATTTTGATCAATTATATCCATCAAGAAAAAATCGATCTGATTTCATCAGTTAATTCTGTTCTTGCATTTCTCCATAGCTCTTGGTGCTGAAGTTATTCAATTCAGAAAAATAATTCACTATTCTAGTTAACAATTTGGTTAGGTAACTAGAAAAAAAATTGCAATAAATTAAACCAAAGGTAAAATAAATATTAATTAGTAATTAATGAGTAATATATCATACCTAGTCCTATTGCTTCGGCTCCTTTCATGATGCGCATGCGCTTGCAAGAATCAACAAACATCCTGTTCATTGCAATGACATAATATAATGTTATTAATTAAGTGAAAATCTAGGGGCATAAGTATAGTATGATGTCCATGAGGAAGGATGGGTCGATGCGGATGGATTATAGAATAGATTTTTAGGTTGACAAGTTTCTGAAAAAGGGATGCAGATGACACCTTTGAAGAGTTCCATATAAGAATTGGAGAGAAACATGAAAAGCTTTATAAAGCATGATATAAGTTCATATGGTACATACACTGTTGATTTTTAAAATATTACATAAATCAAATGAAAAATGTGTAAGATCTATTAGGCCGAAGCAAACAATATATGTATTAAACTATAGGATAGTGACAAATATGATATCGAAGTCAAGTTTCTCTTTTAGTACCACTGTGGGGGTCTGTGATGCTCAAGATAGAAGGGGAACTGACAAAGAAGGGCTAGAGTTTTTAAAGAAGGGTTGTACACGACATCTCAAGCAAATCCGGCCTTAAAAGAGAGAAGGAAAGTAAAAAGCTTTATAAGATAATAACATAAATTCACATGGTACATACACTTATGTGCTCGGTGATAGCATAATAGAAGAAAAATACACATCATGAACTAGGATCATGACATGTGTCGTAAAGGTGTTAAGGTTTAATCTATTTATACTCATATATAATTGAAGTTTTTCCTAAAGAGTTTATGTTTTATATATCATTCATTTTTAATGGTTGTAATAGAATGGATGAGAAAACTCAACTCTTAATTAGAAATTTTGAGTTGGAACCGTACCGAAAATAAAACAATTTTGATAGTGAGTACTTTCCCTTCTAACGAGCCTTATACAGTGTGAATTCAAATTAATTGAAAATTCAAAATAGATATCAAACACCACGTTGTCAGAAACACAAAAAGCATTATGTATCGCCATTAATTAATTATTAAAAAAATGTTTACACAATGAGTTAACTTATAAGAATATGGTTATTAATAAATGTAAACAAGTCATAAAATTCATTAGTAATTACCTTATAAATAATTTAATGATAATTACCTATTTTACACCATCAACAACAACAACATTACCCCAATGCCTCAAAGGCTCCCGTCCATTGCGGGATAAGAAGGAGTCGGATATACACAGCCTGACCCCTTTGTTTAAAAACATAGCACGACTGTTTTCGGAACATATTTTACACCATCAATGAGTATATATGATATAATTTTTTTTAAAAAAATTATACTATATAGTTGAGGTGTTAAAGTCTTACCCCCATGGGACATCTCCAACAAGCATCCAATCACCATCTTTGTCTTCATAGGTAGGAACATAATTAGAACTATTCAAAAGGTCCATCAATTTCCTCTCATTCATGAAATCTTTCATTCCTTGGACTATAGATATATTTCACAGTAATAAAACATAACAAATTATAATATATCTAAAAATAGAATTTAATTTATATACACTGATATAATATAAGAAAATAAATATGTCATACCAATAGTGAAGGAACTGAACATCTTTTCTAAGGCATCAAATAATTCTTGATAACTCTTGTACATGTTTAAGTCCACTTTTCTTAGGTAAGGTGCACCATCCATGCTGACCTTCACTAAAATATTGTCACTTTCTTGGCCAATCTTTTGGGAAGTCAAAATATTTTTTCTCAAGGATCTTACTGGTGGCCAACCCACAACTTGTGCCCTGATCAATTGAAAATTGTGAATTTTAAAGGAGTTATATATACTTATTTTCGTAAGGTATCCCCAGCCCGACAGGTCAAGGACTAATCCTTCACGGATCTGAGCTCCATTTAAGGGTTTGTCGCTAGTCAATTGGTTGATGTATGCACAAGGTGAGGATCGAACCTCCGACACTTGCTTAAGAAGAAGTTATATATACTGATCGTATAAAAGATGAATTACAAGCTCAAGTGGATTATGTTGTTTAAAGTTTATTTTTAAAAAATGTTGTTAATTGTGTGTCGTCGTGTTGAATTCTTCAAAATATACTATTTTAATTTTGAAGAATCTAATATGGATACATCATTATTTTTGGAGAATCTAAGCACACAGAGGATGGATAATATCGGCAAGGGGTTTATCTGAAGAAAACGATACGATTCAAATTGTGGATACCATAACTATTCCATGATTATTTATTTAACTTCCATCTAAGGGGATAGAGCTACAATTCTACTTATAGGTTCAAAATTTCAGTAGCTTTGACCTAAATTCAATATTTATGTTAAAAAACTATAGTCACCACTTAATATTATGTATAAAATAATTCACATCCAGATATTTTCTAAAATTCACAACTATACCATACCCACTGGCCATTGAATGCCACAAAGTAAGGTCTAGCGATAAAGCGTACGCAAACATTATCACTATCTTATGTAGATAAAAATGTTTTTTTTTGAAAAATCCTTGACTATATTTTCTAAAATTCAAAATTCATAAACGCAAATGTTTCAGTTTCGACTATACGATCTAATATCCATCAAGACTCAAACAGATGAGCAGAAATCAGCTAACGTCTTTGTATCTCCAACAAATACACCTTAAGTTTCTTCTAGAGAAGTATAAGAAGATATATAAAATTAAAAACACATACTTGGCTGCTGGGGTCTTGATTGTTGAATCCTTGATATTGTTAACATGAGAAGAAAGGTTGAGCTTCAAATCCACAAAGCCTCTTTTACCATTAACATTATAAGTATCATTATCATCATGACTTTTTTTTCTTCCTCCACCAGGTAACCCTAGCCTTAGTTCTGTCTCCTCAAAATCCAACTTATTACTAATCTTTTCTTCTTCCCCTACCATTTTTTGTTATTTTTTAGAGTATTTTTTGGTTTGAGATAGAAAAGTGAGAGTTAAAAATTATATATATAGTGGAGAGAAGGAGATAAAACAAGCAACTAGTTTGAACTTGGTACACCTTATTAAATTGTTACCCCACTTCCATATTTTATAGACTAAACATAAAATTAGGAATCGACGAAGCAAGGGATTCATTTGAACCTCCTGTGTTAGAAAAATATATTATATATATAAGGTTAACATTATTTCTAATATATAGTAGATATTGAATCATGTTGAGTTCTTTAGGTTTTGATTACTCTTAAAGAAATTTATCTTGATTGCGTTACTGCATGAAATTGAAAATTTTGGAAGAAAGACCTATAGTTCATATAAAAAATAATGTACTCTTTGAAATAGACAAAATTGTTTCATTTTGAATAGTTCAAGACAAAAATTAGTCATTTTTTTTATTTTGAAGAATCTTTATTAGTTGGAAGGATATTTTGAGCTATCTGACAAGTTGAAGAATGGTTTTAAGCTAATTACAGAGCATTCTTTTAACAAAAAATATAACGAAGAATAAATTTAACCTATTTCAAATAATCGAAAGATAGATTTGATCCTTTCCCTTCTCTTTTAACATAGATGCTAAGGGGAAAAAATCAATATAAAATGAAGTGGAAAGTGGTATACTAAGTAGCTAGTGACTAGCAAATTTTTTTTAAAAAAAAAAAAAAACTTGCTTGTGAGAAAAATAAAAGGAGACAAGAAAATACAATTGAATGAAATGGAGAAGGGTGTGTTTGGGCTAAAAAGAGTGTAATAATATTAATGTATGGCAAATTAAAGGTGGTGGGGAATGGGTTGCTTTTGTCTTCACTTATTTTGATGAATGATGTGTTGACATTTGCTAAAGTTTATGAGCTGGATTTTTTCTATCTTGTTGGCTTATAATTTGATCTTATCATGCATTGAGTGTTTATATTTAATTAATTAATATATTATTATTATTATTTATTTAATTATTCTCGTCGACTTAATTATTGATGATTTGATGAACTTGCGTGCGAGGACAGAATCAGGCAAGATTGAGGGGTTCATTTTATGTTATTTATACATGAAATTTGTTTTCATATATATAGAGTATTAGGTTGTGGAGTCTGATCTTATATTTAGGTATTATCGCGGTTTAATTGAAATTATCATTATAATTACTCCGTGTATACATGTATTCTGTGTAATTGTAAAGATTTAAATATCATTAATATATATAACCCTATCGTCGTGGAGTTTACTCATTGGACGTTACCACGAAAATATTTCTCTCTCTAAAACTTATTTCTCTTTGTCTTCTCTCTAAGAAGAACTTCTTCCTCAATCCTCCTTCTTCTTCTTAGATCTCTAGCGAAATCGTATTTCCTAACATAGAGATGTTGAAAATCTTTGATAATTTGATATTTTTTTACCAATTTTTGAAATCTCTCAATAAAAATTTTGACTCCTCCACTACGATGAAACGAACTAATAATTTAGAATTATGATGTTGGATTCCTTCCAATTTCATCAACAAGTCACTCACTTTTTCTCTTTAAAAGACAACACTGTCTCTTTCACACCTCTATCAATATTGAGTATATTATTAGCAACTAATTAATCACTCTGTTCTTAAATATATCTTCTCCACTTGAATTTACTTGTCAAATATTTTTTAATTTAATTTTTATTTTTACTAACCATTTTTGATAAATCAACATATAGGACAAAAACATTTTCCCTAATTATATATATCCTCAATTTATTATGTTGAGTTAAGGTCTTTAAAAACATGTAATGAGTAAAAATGTTTGAGACTTTATCCATTAATAAGAACAAATTAGTGAATTCACTATACCAATATATAACTGTTTTCTTAATAGATGTGCCAAATTAAATAATTTTTTTTTATTATTTCTCACCCTGTATTTAATACTCATATTGAAGTCCAATTAAATATCGCGTTAGAAAATTTTACATTAGAAGATAAAATGCTCTCTGACAACAAAAATGACTCCGTACCATAAAGACCGAAATTCAAAAATCACTTTTGTCACTTCTCCTTAGAATAAAAGACATATGGTGTTTAATGATATACACCTAAGTTGTGTGGGGGGTGGGGGTGTTTAAAGAGGCAGTAGAACATACTAGGAATATAGGCAAGGACCAAAACACAGTGGGGATAAAAGCATGTGCACACACATATATATTCATTTCTTAGCCTACATGTGATCTTGTTGGATTTTTGTCACCTTTGAGTCAAACCCTATTCCATGTGTAGGGGCATCCCACAATAAACCCTTCTCCTTAAACCCTAGCTCCCAACAATTCGATAGATGTGGTTGGATGGTTAGAATTCTTTTATTATTAACTCAAAGTCTCGAGTTCAACTCACGTCTTAAGATTTAATAGTCTTATTAAATAGAGGGTGTCAACAGTATTGAAGTAGTTTTACATACAGATCTACCAGAATCTAGTAAGTTATTCTAATACTTTGTGTGTGTGTATATACATATATATATATATATATGTATGTATATATATATATATATATGTATATATATATAAAAATCAACAAATACTCATAGGTATATTTCTAATACTATTATTTGTGTGTTAAGAAATGATGATCATAAGTCAATCATCATTGATAATGGAAATTATTTATAGTGATATTTCTATGTTTTTGTATATGTACTTGTAGACATGCATAGTTGTTGGTCGGTGGTTTATTAATGGGAATGGAGAACAAAAATGAAAATCAGGTCAAACTTTATTCAATCGATTAATTTGAATTCACATTAGATGCGTTTATATATTTTGAGGAGCAACATTTGATTAATGATGAAGAAATAATCTCAATTATTTCACCACATGTTTAGGTTTACTATATCTTGTCAAATTAATTAGGTTTTGCACGTCTAACTCAGACCCTCAAAGTTAGCACAAAGGGATCAAGAAGATACTACCCGAGCCTTATAATGAACTTGGGATTACATGGGACATTTCATTCATACCTATCTCATACCCGGATACATATATTCTTATTTAGGATTTCACTCTAGTTCGATGCATGCACATTCTGAGAGTCCCATCTCGGGTACGACTATGATACCTTATCAAATTAGGTCTTGGGTATTTGTTGCAAGTATACAAATGTGACCCTCAATGAGTAAGAGAGCATTTCTACTAAAAAAAAATCACATTATGAACTTAAATTATATACACAAATAATATTATTATCTTTTATATTATCAAATTATTTTAATTAATATCCTTCTTCATAACACACATGTGTCATTCAACAACAAACAACAACAAACATTACCTCAAAGGCTCCCGCCCACTGCGGGATAAAGGGGGTCGGATATATGCAGCCTGACCCCCATGTTTAAAACATAGATCGACTGTTTTCGGATGATCCATGATGAGCGTCGAAAGTTGCATTGACTAATTGTTACTTCACAATTGAAAGAAACGCAGACATTTTAATTTTTCTTTTTATCATATCTGGTTCATTCTGCTTATGAGTTTTGAGATGAGGGTTCCAAGGAAATAGCCTCTCTATTTCTATGAGGTAATGGTAAGGTCTGCGTACATAGACCCTCCCCAAACTCAACTTGTGAAATTTCACTAGATGTGTTATTGTTGTTGTTGATACAAACATTATAATTAATAGTATATTTTTGAATAGACATGTACACTTATTTGCTTAACCCGTTAATGCACACATGTCATTGAATAGTTGGACCGGGCCCACATTTATGGGTCAAATCGACGTCCACGTGGAACTTCAATTATTCAATTTCTTTTATTATTTACACATGCATTTAATGGGCCCTAAGGGAATAACTACATAAGGAACATATGCTCATGATAATGGGCCCATAGGTATTGGGCTGACCCAAATAAAACCCAAACCAACAGACAAGAAAGTAAGTACCTTAAGAAAGGATGTAATAAAAGTCAAAAAAACTTTTAACTACACGTGTGGGGATGCCCACATCTCATCTATCAACATTTAATACGTAGCATCGTCGCACGTGTGTACTTTTTTTATTAAATAAATTCACGTGTGTGGTTATAAATTTAAACATAATAATATTTATCAGGATGTTACCTGTTGTATTATATTATATTGTTTTCTTGAATATAATTTTTACTAATGTGCACACCACACTGTCTGCGCTTCTTCTTTCAATTGTGAAGTAGCAGATAGTCAATGCAACTTTTGACGCTTATCATGGGTCATCCGGAAACAGTCGTGCTATGTTTTTAAGTATAGGGGTCAGGCTGCATACATCGGACCTCCCTTATCCCGCAATGGGCGGAAGCCTTTGAGGCATTGGGGTAATGTTGTTGTTGTTTGCACACCGCATTGTTTAAATTTGTAGATATAAAGCAAATTCAACCAATACCCCAGTCAATATTTGGATGTCAAGTAGTGCAGAATTAGGATTTTCTCTAAAAAGGTTCAAATATGATAAATAAACACCACAAGAAGTCAAATATGATTCAACATCTACTATATACATATATGAAAAATAACTTCAATTATACATAAATAATGTAACTTTTAATGTAAAGGGGTTTAGATGAATTCCTTCGATCCTACCTAGCTCCGCCCTTGATTTCAGAGTATCTTATGAATATTGTTTCTTAAGATGTGTATATATAAAAGAGTAAGTGAATTATTTTTAAAGTTAGCAGAATCTCGTAAGTTCTCTCCCTTTTACATAGGTTCACTTTTAAAATACATAGCAAAAACAAGATCATATTCATTATTAACTCATTGATTTAAGTAATTCCATTAATTCATAAGCTTTTCTCGATTATATACATCATTGAAACAGAATTTGTATCTAAATTTTTTGTAAAAATTATTTAATATTTTAAAGCTAATTTAAAATTACTATAATAATTTATAATCTTTTGAATCTAGAATCTATGAGAACCAATTTTTTTACTTACCTTATCACTCATAAGATTAGATTAAGTATATAATTGTTGTTGTGGCCACTAAAATAGACATCTATGCACACGTTCAACAACAACAATAACATTATCTCATTGCTTTAAAAGGCTCCCGCCCATTGCGGGGTAAGGAGAGGTCGGATGTACGCAGTCTGACTCCTATGTTTAAAAACATAGCGCGACTGTTTCCAGATCTATGCACACGTTCATGGTTGTTAAACTATAACCTAAAATGTTTAATCAAAGAGTTCAGACATTTGGCCAAGAAAATCATGAAAATCAAAAGCATTAATTATGGTAGGTCTTATATACTAATCACAAATCCCATATGTCTATGCCCTTAAATCAACCAACATTGTTGGGACGTATGTCACATGGAGGTTGTCCCCTCTTTCCAACATTAATTTATCTTCGATAGTAATAATAATATATTCAGTATAATCTTATAAATAATATTTTTTCAGGTGATCATATACAATAACAACAACATTATTTCATTGACTCAAAGACTCTCGCCTATTGCGGGGTAAGCGGGGTCAGATGTACGCAGTCTGACCTCTATGTTTAAAACATAGATCGACTGTTTCCGGATGACTCATGTAAACGTCAAAAGTTGCATAATCTTATAAATAAATTTGAAAAAATAAAATAATAAATTTTATTTTGATCGATAATGCATTCTGAAATAGTTCAAGATGATCAGTCGAACACTCTTCTTCAAAAAATTAAATTATGTATATAAAAAATTATACGAAATATATCAGTCAAAAATTATTTTTTATAATTTGAAAAAATAAAATCGGTGACACATTCTTATATAGTTCAAGATGATCAGTCGAATACTCTTTTTCAAAAAATTATATTATGTATAATAAAAAATTGTATGAAATACATCAGTCAAAAAATATTTTTCATATATATGTATATATTAAATCTTGGACACTTTTACCCTTTGTTTGAATGATTGTTATTCATTGATTTGCATTGTATTGCTTCTTCAAATACAATATTTATTTTGATTGTTAGTTAAATTTATTGTGTCGTATCGTTTAAATTCATCATTAGATAAAACAAAAAACACATTTTATATAACAATTTATTTGGTGTGATCGCGCTATTACCTTAACATTTTCTTCTCATTTTGACTTTATTTATTATGTAATAATTTTATTTTATCATTTACTTTACCTTTTTATAATAACTCTACCATATTCCTACATTTTTTATAGGTCTATCATTCAAATTGTATACGTCTGATATTATGTATCAATGGAGAAAAAACAAAAACATTACCCCAATGCCTCTAAGGCTCCTGCCCATTACGGGATAAGAGGGGTCGGATGTACGCAGCCTAATCCCTATGTTTAAAAACATAGCGCGACTGTTTCCGGATGACTCATGATGAGCGTTGAAAGTTGCATTGACTAATTGTTACTTCACAATTGAAAGAAGCGCAAATAGTTTAAAGAGTCATTTTGCTTTATTTCATCATACCCCAAAGCCAAAAAATAGTGAATCTTTGGCTCCATCCGAGATTGATGGAGAACAATAATATAATATATCCAAATATTGTATTCATTAAAACAATATAGTAAAATACAATACAAAACAATACAATACATTATAAAATAATACGTAACAACCATCCGAACAAATTATTAATAAAATTTTTTATTTCGCTATTTTGATCTCTTTTTAACCTTTATCGAATAGAGAAATTGCTCATGTTTCAAAAATCACTTTACTTTTTCTTTAGTTTTAATTTATTTGTCTGATTTTAATTTAAAACGAAATTGAAAAGAAAATTTTGACTCCGTCATGAATACTTGAACAGTACATTGTGTTAATGAGGGTTGTCCCTTCATTGTTCCCTTGTCTCACATCAGATCAACCTAATCTTGCCTGTCATTTAAATTTTAACCGACACAGATTGCCGTGCACGAGAGTTAGCGTGTCATGGCATCTACTTGATCATTCCACAACAACTCGCGAGCCACATTGTGTGTCCAACAATCGCGAATAATTAAAATATTTATAACATTAGATCACTTAAAGTATAAAAAAAATTAAATAAATTATTAAATTTTGAGAAAAATATTCATTTACATCGTTGGTTAAAAATTTGGTTAATTTATGTCATTTCATTTTAAAAAAAATATTCATCCGTGAAATTATTTGTTAATTGAAAATAATTTCAATTTGGCAAAATCATTTTTCACATGTGGTCGATCATGATTCAGCCACGTCATTGATTAAATCAATTTCAAAGTAAAAAGGCTCAAATATGCAATTAAATTTTGAGAAAAGATTTATTTATACTATGTAGTTAAAATTTGGCTCATCTATGCCATTTCAATTAATAAATAATAACATTGATGAGTTTTTTTTAAAACTAAAATAATATAGATAAGCTAAATTTTTAACGGATAAAATAAATGAATCTTCTTTCAAAGTTCAATGATATAAATTATATTAATAATTAATTAGTAACTTTTGAACTTATATAGCTTGAATCCTAAATCCATTTATGTACATTAACTTAAATTCTTTTATCAAATTATTTTTTCCCCCAAGTGATATCCTAAAAACTAGCTCAAGCGAAGAATTTTCCAATCATATGAAGAGTTGAGTATTCTCGTCAAAATATGGATCATTCTCATCAACACCTTCCTTTACGCGTATATTACTCCCTCCGTCTCAAATTAATTGAACTTTTGAGGGTTTTTTTCAAGGTTCAAAATAGTTGAATTTTTCAAAGTTCAAGATGAATGTTTGAAACTTTTTTCATATTTGCCCTTTCATTTATTGAACTTTTATATTTTCCAGGAAATAAATCACACTATATATTTATGATTTTACAAAGGGCAATAGTGGAAAGTATGATGTAAAGTTTGTCTTTGAATATTTTTCTTAATATATGTGCATTACCTTATAAATTCGACAAAGGGAGTAATACATTATTTATTCAAAATTTTAATGTTTGATCTAAATGCAACATTTAAGAATTAAAAGTATTTTTTTCAAACTCTCTACAACATGGGGCTCCACGCTAAATTTAATAAGTTTGACTCTAACATCATATCAAATTAGACTTTGAGCTTAATTCATTAATTACCCCATAAATTCTCAAAAAAAAAAAACTATCATACTTTATACGAAATCTAAAATCTCATTGCGATTCAATGTAAAATCATTTAGTTATATAGAAATATATGTACCATTTTATACAAAATATAATATAAATTTTGTTTCATTACGTGCTAACAAGGAGAGTGGAGTTATTTTCCCTATTATGAAATTCATGCACAGAGAAAATAATTATGTCATCCTAATTATTAATCATTTTTTATATTATATAATGCTACACTTATCTTCCTATATTCTCATTCATCATTCACAACTTTGCTACCTAAAAAACTCCTCACCGGAAAAAGTCGCCGTCGCCGTCACCATTGCCGGACATACGCCGGAGAAAAATAGTGTCATCAACAACAATTTACTCATCAAATCATTACAAGTTCTTGAAGACATATTATATATATATAGTCAATATTAATCAAGAATATTGAAAATGGCAACAATCTATGAGAATAATGATCTCGCGACTGAGCTGAGATTAGGGTTACCTGGTACAATAGATAAATCGAAGACACAATCATCTTCGAATTGTACTAATAAAAGATCTTTATCTGAAATGATGGATAATTCTTCATCAAATATTAATCGTCATGATCAACAAGACTCCTCCCCTTCACCAAAGTAAGTTGTGTTATTGAATTTTCACTATTAATGAGAGTATACAGTGTATCTGACCTCAACTTATTTGGAACTGAAGCGATCTTATATAATTTTGTTCGTTTAAATTAATTATTTTTTTATTTTTTTCAGAGTACAAATTGTTGGTTGGCCACCAATTAGATCTCAAAGGAAGAATGTTGTTGTCCAAGCCAAGAATTCAAATTGTGATTTTTCCTCAAGAATATATGTGAAAGTTAGCATGGATGGAGCACCTTACCTTAGGAAAATTGACCTTAGGGTTTACAAGAATTACCAAGAACTACTCAAAGCTTTGGAGAACATGTTCAAGCACCCCATTGGTGAGTTTATAACTTTCACAAAACTCAATTAATAGTCGATCATCGAGGCAGATTTAGGATTTTAAGCCATCCCGTATGATATTCAGATCTAGGATTGCAAGTTATAATCGATCTTGTACAGTCAAAATCATCCCATCACTATTTTATTATTGGTGAGTTTATAACTTTCAAAAAACTCAATTAATAGTCTATCATCGAGGCAGATTTAGCATTTTAAGTCATCCCGTGTGATATTCAGATCTAGGATTGCAAGTTATAACCGATCTTGTACAGTCAAATCATCCCATCACTATTTTATTATTGGTGAGTTTATAACTTTCACAAAACTCAATTAATAGTCCATCATCGAGACAGATTTAGGATTTTAAGTCATCCCGTGTGATATTCAGATCTAGGATTGCAAGTTACAATCAATCTTGTACAGTCAAAATCATCCCATCACTATTTTATTATTCAATTCATTCAATAAGTCAGATCGAATATCCAAAACAGATCCAGAATTTTAGATTAATACATCTGAATTTCTACTTCACGTCAAAATTAAGTCCCCTTATATTTTTTTTTGTACAACTATGTTTTTCTAGTGATAATAAAACTTATTTATGTTTTTATAATGGTAAATTTTCAGGTGTATACTTGGAAAAAGAAGGTTACACTACTAGTGGATGTGATTATGTATTAACATATGAAGACAAAGATGGTGATTGGATGCTTGTTGGAGATGTACCATTGGAAATGTTCATTAATTCTTGCAAAAGGCTTAGAATCATGAAAGGATGTGATGCTAAAGGTTTGGGATGTTTATAGGAGTCCATAGATTTAAGGTGAATTTTGTGGGTTCAATTTTATTTTCGAATTGAGTTATGTATATATACACATACAAAAAAATAAATTAAATTATAGTACATATTATGAATTGATCATATTCATTCCTTTGAGTTTAGTGATTTTAGATCTTAGATTTGGTCTGATCTTAAACACAAAGAAGGATCGATGAGCTTCTTGATTGAGATGCAAAACTCTTGTTAGGGAGTATTTTTTCCTTTATAAGCCATTCTAAGTGGTATATATAAATTCGAAATATGTTTTTTGATTTGATTTTTGATAAATATATATAAAAAATAAAAACTAAATTCAATTATAGTATATATGATGAGATTGATGATCATATTCATTCTCTGATTTTAGATCTTAGATTTGATCCAACATTAGGTAATATGAGCTTCTTGATTGAGATGTAAAATCTCGTTAGAAAGCATTTTTTTCCTTTATAAGCCGTTATAAGTGGTATATATAAATCTGAATTTGTTGGCTAGTATGTTTTTCGATTTGATTTTTGGATAAATATACACAAAAAATAGTACATATGATGAGGTTGATGATCATATTCATTCTCTGAATTTAGTGATTTTAGATCTTAAATTTGATCCGGCATTAATCGCAATGAGCTTCTTGATTGAGATGCAAAAATCTCGTTAGAAAGCATTTTTTCCTTTATAAGCTGTTCTAAGTGATATATGTTAGACAAATTGAATAACGATTCAATCCGATTTAAGCACTTGCGGAATTATAATTGGACAGAAAAATAAATAATTTGGGCACAAAGAATTGTTATCGAGGTTC
>JAOTQR010000092.1:2415032-2428560 GCA_025774065.1 Solanum ossicruentum | reverse complement strand
TAATTTGTTGACTAACAAATTAACATGTGTTTTTCCTTTGTAATCCAATTTGTTGTATAGGCAAGAATCAACAATATATGTCGATCTAAATTATTTGGGTTGTATGTTTTTCGAATACTAGATGGCTATATAGTGACAAAAAGGATCAATGAGACCTCCTTGATGAGTTCTACACATTCAAATTCAAATCGACTGTGTGTATATTGTAGATATCAAATGGTTATAACGAAATAATGAGGATTAATAATTAAGCTTCGTAATTGAGATGAATATAATGTTAGGAAGCGCTTTTATCTTAATGGACTCTATGTGTATACGAGTTTTAATTTTGAATCAATATATTTTGAACACCGAATGATTATAATTTTTTTTTTTAAATGAAAACCTCAGAAAATATAGAGAGAATTGAAATCAAATTGAAGAGTATTACAAAAAATACAATCAGATCTCTATGGTTTCAATTGTACATGTGGGACAGAATAATAAATGTATATTCAGCTATATTATTGGACATAATTGTTTTTGGATTTTTTTAAAAATTATTTTTTCCTTAAGAGTTTACTGAATATATATATTTCAACAAGAGGTTTGTCATTAAGATTTTTTTATCACTCATAAACAAAAAAGAGTACAGATAGTTACGTAGTCTTACAAATTTTCCATACAGAAGAATGAATTAATATTGCTCTATATAGTTGCAATTAAGTATATTTTTTTTTTCAATTAGTAGCCCTAACAAACGGGGCCTTATAAGGTTGTGGATATTCAGTTGGAGGAGGACGAGCAACCTCTTAACGACTTCCAAAGTTCCTTTCTGATATATGACTTGTTAAGCTAGTTGAGGAGTGTTGGTTGGCGCCATGATTGGGAGATGGCGCCGGGATGGGTGGTTTCCAGTGAGGTATTTCTTTGTGGTTTTACGACCCGCAAAGTTCTTTTCTGATATATGACTTATTAAGTCAGTTGAAGGAGTGTTGCCACCATTATTGGGAGATGGCGATGGGACGGGTGGTTTATATTGAAGAGATGACAACACAAAGTATTTATTTGTGGTTTTACGACTTGCAAAGTTCTTTTCTGATATCTGACTTTTCATTGCAGTAGGAGTGTTGCTGCCATGATTGGGAGATGGCGATGGGACGGGTGGTTTCCATTGAAGAGATGACAACACAAGATTTTTGTTCATTGTTTTACGACCTGCAAAGTTTCTTTCTGATATCTGACTTGTTAAATCAGTCGAAGGAGTGTTGCTGCCATGATTGGGAGATGGCGATGGGACGAGTGGTTTCCATTGAAGAGATGACAACACAAGATTTTTGTTCATTGTTTTACGACTTGCAAAGTTCTTTTCTGATATCTGACTTTTCATTGCAGTAGAAGGAGTGTTGCTGCCATGATTGGGAGATGGCGATGGGACGGGTGGTTTCCATTGAAGAGATGACAACACAAGATTTTTGTTCATTGTTTTACGACCTGCAAAGTTTCTTTCTGATATCTGACTTGTTAAGCCAGTCGAAGGAGTGTTGCCACCATGATTGGGAGATGGCGATAGGACAGGTGGTTTCCATTGAAGAGATGACAATAAAATATATTTATTTGTGGTTTTACGACCTGCAAAGTTCCTTTCTGATATCTGACTTGTTAAACTAGTCGAAGGGGTGTTGCCACGATGATTGGGAGATGGCGATGGGACGGGTGGTTTCCATTGAAGAGATGACAATAAAAGATATTTATTTGTGGTTTTACGACCTACAAAGTTCCTTTTTGATATCTGACTAATTGACATGCCAATAGAAGAAAAGTTTGTATTAAAACTAGGAGATGACAAAGAGACAGATGAATTCCATCGAAGAGGAGAAAGAATTCGAACAACTTCGTTCGGTGTAGCGCATAGAATAAGCAAAACAAGTAGTAGTAGTAGTAGTATCATTTTACTACACATACAACCTAAAATGTTACTTTGTGATTTCATTGTTGATAGTATTAGTATTATAATATAATGAATGAGGATTGGGATTGGTGGAGGTTATTAAAATTATCTGCATATTTATAATCAAAATATTAACGTGTTAGAACTTAGAAAGACCAAATATTTCCAAGTTTTGATTTTCATGCAAGAATTTTGACTATTGACTAATAGAATTTACAAAAAAAAAAAATCTTGAAATTGAATAGTTGTAAAATAGTGGTTAAATACTATATAACTATTTGAGTCATGATTTATGACTTTGATAATAGTTTCTTAGCATGTTTTCTGATAGTATATTAAACGTTTTGACCAATGACTACGTGGATTTTACATTGAAATATTAAATCGTGATACACTATACAAATACGTATAAACAACCTCCAGAAATTTGTACGTATTTTCATAGCATATAGTTATTATCAACATGAAAATAATTCGATAGAAATATTATATACATGTTAATACACTTATTAAACGTACGAATATAGTATAATTGCTGTGAAATAATCCTATGTGATACTCAGCGATATATATACATACCATATCGGTATCATATAAGATGAGCACCTGTGATACTTTAGCGGTAGATATTGATATCATATTGGTCTCATATAGGATTATGCTATCTTTTTTAGAAATAAATAAAAAATAATTAAACAAAGTTATTAAACTCTAAATTAATTGAAAAATATATTCTTTGTGATACTCTGTTGGTATATTGATACCATATCGGTATCATATAGGACTAGAATTTAATTCTTTGTGATACTCCATCAGTGTATTGATACCCTGTCGATATTATATAATTTTCGGTGCTTCTTTTAATAAATAAAATAGCTAAGAGAAAATTATTGAAGTCACAAATTTATTTATTAAAATCTAAATTAGTAGAAAAGATATTTTTTGTGATACTCTATCGATATATTGATACTATATCAATATCATATATGACTGAGCTTAATCCTCTATAATACCCTATCGGTATATTACTACCCTATTAATATATCATATAGGGTAGATGCTGCTGTCAGCATGCCGTCAATTAACCCGCGAATTTCAAAAAGTAGTAAACAAATTTCATTATTAAAATTACTAAGATTATAACGTTCATTAACTATTAAAGATGAAGGCTTTTCATGATTGTTGTTATGTTCATAGCCTAAAGGGGGAGCATTAAGCAAATATCATGATTATATGTCAAAATGTTGAACATTTTTATTTTTCTTTCATAGGATTTCAAGTCTGAATGAAGTATTCAGACATGAAATCCAAATAAATTTAAATAATTTTAACTTAGAATTAATATTATAGATGTTTATCTACTGCAGATAAATGATATTATACCAGTATCATATATAACTGAGCTTTTCAGACTTTTCCCAATAATTGGGATGTTCATAGTGGAAGCAAGTATCGAAATTCCAAGGTATAAGGTTGAACCTCTATCGTCTTAGCAAGCGATAGGGATTTCTTTTCCCCCGCGCCAAGGCAATCCATCATCGACTTTTTTAAAGAGCACGAGCTAGGTAATTGACTATACATCCATTCGACTAGCGACTCCATATCATCAGCAAAGTCTTTCATGTGCCATTGCATTAGCTTGGGCACCATTATCTTCTTCTTACTTGTTACTCCAACCGAAGCTTCCAAATACTCCATTTTTGCTCTCTCTAGCTCGTTCGTCACTTCATCTGCTCTGTAGATCCTTAGCTAAAATAAAACACGACTAGTAACTTGAATGAAAGACTTTTGAAACTTAAGATTTAGATAAGCCATAGATATTTTGAAAAACACAAAAATAGTCCCTTAAGTTTAAGAATAGGTGCAAAGTAGTCACGTCACTATGTATTGAACAGTTTTGGTCCTTTAAGTTTGCCAAAAATTAATACTTTTATTCTACTTTGAAATATTTATCGAACTTATGGGACCATTTTGTCCTTTTTTCAAAATATTTACGTAACTATAAATCATCCTAAAAGTTACTGAAAAGCTTAAAGTCAAGTTATTAGTATTAGCTATAAAAATATATCATTATATCTAAAATCGCTTAAGAAGAAAAGGGTATCACATAAGTCTTAACGAACTTACTGCAGGCGAAGACCAACTTCCTCTACATAGTGAAAATGTGACATTAGGTTCTGGATACTCAAGACCATAAGCATTCCTCAAAAATCTTTCATTATCATCTTTCAAACCCTTCAAATCCAAAATCCAAAAATTAAATTCATCAAGCCAAAGAATAATGAAAAAAATTGATCAAAATGTATAGTAAAAAAAAAAAGACTTTCTGAAATAATAAGTATCAGTTGAGTAATCGTCTGATTGTACTCACATGTTCAGCGTCCCTTGGATGCCTAAGTATGAAATGTTCAATGGCTAACGCGTTAAGTACAATACCACCAACATTTATCGCAGCCTGTAAAAACACAAGCATGTGATCATAACTTAAAAAGAAATTGTTGGCTACGAGCAATTTTTAGCAACAAAGTTCATAGCTAATTTCAGTTTTTCATTTTGTAGTGAAATAAAGAGCGTGTGTACCTTATTCACAAGAGACAGTTGTTCCTCCTCTGTAGATGGCAAACCATGTTGTAGAAATGCCTGGATTTATCAATAATGAGTTGTATCATCAATATTCAGGTCTATTTGTGCACATCATGACTATTTTGTTTTATCGACACAACGTTTTTCCTAGCTATTTTATTTTCTTTTTGAATAGAAAAAAGGCTTAACATGTCTTACAGTACATTCATTATGCAGATATTATAGATATTGATCCAGAATGCCAATTTCTGCTTGTATGTCAAGCAAGTTATATCCACATTGCTAAATTTTTGCACCATAGTCCTATTAAAAAATCATTAGAAAATACAGAAATTAGCAACGGACAAATTTCATTAGCTAAACAATAAAATTTATCGTTATTCCTGTTTAGCAATGGATTAGGTACAAATTATGAACAATATGTTAGCTACAAGCAATTTAGAGATGAATTGTCAAAAGAATATGTTAGTTGCGAGTAATTTAGTTACAAATTATCAAAAGAATATGTTAGCTACGAGCAATTTAACAAGAAGTTATCAAAAGATGTCATTAGCTACAAACAATTTAGTGATGGATTAGCAATAAATTATCAAAAAATATTAATTGCGGATAATTTAGCTATAGATTATCAAAAGAATATGTTAGTTGCGAGCAATAATTTAGTGACTTAGCAATAAATTAACAAGAGAATATGTTAACTCCGAGCAATTTAGTAACAAATTATCAGAAGAATATGTTAGCTACTAGCAATTTAGCAACAAATAATCAAAAATATATTACTTGCGACCAATTTAGCTATAGATTATCAAAAGAGAGAAATATGTACTTGCGACAATTTAATGACTTACAATGAATTAACAAAAGAATATGTTAGCTAAGAGCAATTTAATAATAGATTAGTGACATAGTTCATAGCTAATTCCAGTTCTGCTTATTGTAAAATTCGAAAAAGGTACCTCAACTTTCCCATCTGAGGAACACATTCAGATATATGGCTTGTGTTGAGAGAAGTTCTTGAGATTTGAATGAAATTCTTGTATGATCCAATCTCTCTATGGCTTCCATCGATGTCTACCAATATCCCATAAGGATCAAGATTAGACGCGTAATCATTGAATGCGAAAATCGGAGCATCAACAGATGATGATGTACAAGTTTTGCTACATATGAAGCTGCTCTTCGATTTCTTGGAGAAAATTGGAGCTTGTTTTACAATAGAAGGAGACGATCCTTTGTTCTCCAATGATGCCTTGTTTAACTTGAGATATATACTTATTAAGCATTTGAGTACTTCTTCCGATAGCTTATTTGGTGTCTCGTGTTCCATTTGTATATCTGTAGATTGGCTGTGGTGCCTGCGCCAGCTTCTTGAACCTCTGGAACTACTCTCAATTATTTCATCTGCTTAATCTCGCAAAAAAAAAAGTTGATAGCGTTAATATATATATTTTGATGCTACTAGCTATTAAGAGAAATTTATGAAATTTTGAGTAAATTATTTTTTCAAACTGGTATCAGAGCCTGTATGACTTTCTCGAGAATTGATTATCTTACCGGTGAGATCAATTGGGGTGTGGAAGTCCATAAAGGCACCAACCGAGGCTCTTCTTTCTTTTCGAATTCGACATTGTTTTCTAAGCTGGTGATAGTTACTTGATCTCGAGGCCACAGGGAGTTCAACATCCTTGAGTATTGGGCGAGGAGGCGGTAATTGCTTTGAAATCAGTCGTTGATGTTGTACTTGTTTAAGTTGCAATATTTCCCATTTTTCGGCTAACTCTTTCTCTCTATATAGCCTTAGCTTTAGCACGTCGACTTTTCTCTCTAGCCAAGCTATCTCTTCCTCCACCGTAACCACTTCTTCTAGTAGATGTTGAACCTGCAGTGACGAATTTAGAATTTTTAAAGTTTAAAAAATTTCAACAAACATAAAGAAGGCTTGACAAGGTTAGTCGATTTTTAAAATTTTATTTTTTAATGTTTTCCTAGAGTATCCATCTATCCAAAATTGCAAAGTAAAGAAGGTCACTATCAAAAAATCGCTAATTCTGATAGATATTCCGTCAGAAATTTGGCTCGTTATGAGCTTTTGGAAACGTTAATAAAGAGCGAATTTTCATAAAAAATTAACGATTTTTTGATAATACAAAAAAGTAGAAGATATATATATGTATGCCCTGTATCTTCATTAATTCACACAATTTGTTCTTTGCTCTTTAGTATCAAGTTGACTTTCTCTATCCAAAAAATTCAAACTAATGAAAAAACACTACTAGAAAATCGCTAATTTTTTTTTATGGGTATTTCCATCAATCTCGGATGGAGCCAAAGATTCACTATTGTTTGGCTTTGGAATATGGTGGAATCATATAATAAAGCAAAATGACTCTTTAAACTATCTGCGCTTATTTCAATTCTGAAGTAGCAGTTAGTCAATGCAATTTTCGTCGCTCATTATAGGTCATCTGGAAACAGTCGCGCTATGTTTTTAAACATAAGGATCACGCTACGTACATCTGACCCCTCCTTACCCCGCAATGGGCGGGGGAACCTTTTGAGGCATTGGAGTAATGTTGTTGTTTATTTCCGTGTGGGAAACCGACTCGTTGGTAGGGATGAAAACACCATTGGTAACATTATAAATGAGCAAATTTTCACCAAAAAATTAGCAATTTTCTGATAGTGAAAGAAATAGACGATTTATGTATTATATACCCTATAACATTCACACAATTTGGTCTTTAGCATATGTTTGACTCTCCTTATCAAAAAAAATCAAACTAAACATAAAACACTATCATAAAAGTGCTAATATTTTATCAAAATTTCTGATGGAATCTGTCGAAAATTGAATTGTTGGTAAGGGGATTTAGATAGAAAAGTCATCATAAATGTTACAACGAGCCAAATTTCTAACGAATTTCATCTCATCAAAAAATTTTTATTGAAAATTAACGATTTTCTGATAGTGAAAGAAGCAGAAGGTACATATTTACGTACCCGTCGAGGGAGGGTGGAGAGGCAAGGAAAAGAGCCAACATTTGGTCTTTGTAATGCATATTGCAAAACCGTTTTAAGTTGAAGTTGCCCCTCTAATTCTTCTTGCAATTCCTCAACCTATTAATACCACCATCATTCAAAAATGTCAATAAACGCGTCATATATATATATATATATATGCACGACGATATTTTGAAAAATCTGAGCGATATAGCTAGACAGTATTAATGTAATTATTACCTCTTCTTCAAGAAGAATTTTTTTCTGTTTCTCGTCACTTGGCTGCATCAACAAGTCTTCAAATTTCATCATTCAAAATATGAATTCAAAAATATTTAGCCAAGATATGTGTGAATATTTGGCTCATCCACATATTTATGATTTGATAATTAATGCAAATAAAATAAAATTTAAAAAGTGAACGTGAGTTGCACCAACAAACTTTTAAGGACAAATTGAGGTGAGACAGGACGTGATGTCCATGAACTGTTTAAATATTCAACCGTTTGTCTGATTGTCACAAGGGAATCATAGTGTTGGTAGCGGAGTTCGGTAGAATTCAGTAATTTTGATTTTTTTTGTTCCAATTTATTTAACTGAATTTAGTAATTTTGACTTTCGTTCCAACTTCTTTGTCTAATAGTCTAAGGATTTCTTTTTAATTAATCTGTATGTTCACTTTTAGTTGTCACTGTTTCACCTTTTGAGGTCAACTTTGACTAAACTTCAAAGTAAAATTGGAGTAGCCGCTAGATTTAATATTTGAAATCTAAAATTTAGATGGTTGAAAACTATACGAAAAATGTTATAAGTTGTCATTCTTCTCATGTTAAATACTTAAAATATTGGTCAAAGTTCATATAGTTTGACAGCGATAAATGAAATAGTAATAAGTAAAAGTGAACGGAGAGAGTACCATATTTGTTTAAATGTCTTCTAAATAATTTGATATTGACCATTTGACTTATAGTACCTTTTATATAGTTTCTAAGTATGTAAAAAGTTTTTTTGGGTTTCCCAAGATATACCCAGCCGACAGGTCGAGGACTAATCCTCAATGGATCTGAGCTTCATTTAAAGACTTGCCGCTTGCCAATTGGTTGTTACATGCACAAGGCTGGAATCGAACCCTCGACACTTGCTTAAGCGACCTAGTGAGCTAACCACTAGTCCAACCAAGCTTGGTTAAGTATGTAAAATTTATTTTATAAACATAGAAGTCTATTTAAATTCACATTGAGTATCAGTTATGTCAAGGTTCGTACTCCGAATCAAACCGATATAAATTAAATAGAAAATATTGAGTATAAATATTTGCTAAGATATAAAACAGTAAGGTATTCATAATTTCATAAGTGAGATATGTGAAAGGTGGTGTGTGCACAGAAATCAAATTAAATGATTTTGATAAACGCCCGACTCAAATAAAAGATATGAATCTAATATGTTAAATAATGAATAAACGAACATTAACACCAACAAATAATACAATATAATAAAAATAAAAGAATATGTGGTCTAGAAGCCTTAAATTATGCTTTGACCTTTTGTTTTTTGTTTATAAATAAAGCGATGGCAATATAATCACGAGCATAATATTGTACCTATAAATATTATTGGTAGCATCTTATTTGACTTTGAAGAATAAGCATAAAATACTTATACATGTGCTTTGTTTAATGCTCTAATTATGTGGTGTAATTATTTTTAATCTATCATTTCACAAAGTCAAACTTTCTAATTTGATCGTTCTTCAAAAGATCTATCAGACTATGGAGTGAATGATTTGATTAATGAATATTCGATTCTTTCTTCAATGTAGAATGGATTCACACTAATTCTTCTATTTTTTATAGAAAAACTCCCAGATTGGGTCAACATGAATGGACCAACGATTTTGACTTCTTTCCTTCTCCTGATTTTTATCTCATTAGAATCAATTGCATTGAATAAGACGGTTCTCGATGAGAGGAGGTAAGAACTTGCTTGGAACCCGAATCCCCTAAAAAGCCGTATTCGTCACAAACAATAGTTGGACCAGAACCAATGAACTGCATTAGAAGAGCCATACACTTCCTCAAGTGGTCCCCGAAAAGGTCCATCAAAGCTAGGCCCTAGCAAATTTAGACTTTTTAGTTTATTTTTTATAAATAAATTATATATTTGAAAATTACGTTAAAGTAACAATTAAAAGTATTTTAAGAGATAAAAAAATTTTGTGATCATAGAAAAACTCATCAACTTTCGAAATCCAAATACAAGCAACAACTCATGGATGATTTCTTAGTGATTTTTTAAAAATATATATGTAGGATCTGAACAAAATTAGGAACGGTCTATAATAAAAATAAAACTTTTTTTTTTTACCAAAGTAAATTATTATTTTTAATATTAAGCTAATTCAACTTGTTTGGCAATAAAATATAAAATATAAAATATAAAATAAATCAGTACATTTATTAAAAAAAAAGAAGAAGAAGAAGAGATACGACAAAAACAAAATGAACAAGTTACACATCTAGTTGGTTGGCCAAAATAATATATTCATCAATAATACAAATTATAAAAACATACACTTTTTTGAATCAAAAATATATATTTTATATATGTCACACAATAATATATAAAAAATATATATTTATTGACTATTAATTTTATGAACGACGGTATATATAATATATAATGTTTGAGTAATTCAGGGGATCGAAATAGGGTTGTTTCACCCAATTCGTTGAATATTGGGTGGGTTAGATAGATTAGATGATGACATTGATCCTGGATTGCCAGTGCCATTATTGGGCATTGGTGGTCGAACGGGACGCCATTGCAGAGATGGTAGTAAAAGATGTTCATCTGCCCTCCAAATTACAGATATTTTATCACGTGAAAGAATTCGAGCAGCTTCGTTCTGTGTCGTACGTAGAAGAAGCAAAAGCAATAGTAGCATTAATAATTTAGTACTACACATAGGAGCTAAAATGTTGGAACTATTTATTTGTGATTTCATTCTTGAATTGGTTGGAATGAGAGATATAATTAGTTTTAATTACAAGGGATATTTATAGTCATGAAAATAATCAACGTGTTAACAAAAGTCATTCAAACTTTAATTGTTTAATTATGAAAAAAAAGGGCTTGACCATTGACTTATAGGGTTTATGAAAAAAACAAATTGAAATTGAACTAGTCCAATGAAAATAAAATGTAAACACATTGGATATTTAAATATTGTGACTTAACATTCGAATATATAAAAGTTTAATTAATTGTTAGGTATTTGATCAAATAAAATCGTTCAATATCTATAGAATTTATTGTAAAATACTCGTAAAGGAAGATGAAGTTAAGTGGAGCGAGACCAAAATCGTCGATAAAAATTATTTAAACAAAAAATAGTTCAAATGTAATGGATATGTTATGAATGTCCATTCGATTGATCAGATCGAAAAAAAGAGAGCAGGAAAGATCAATCACGAAAAGGTTTTCAGAGATTGAGCTTTAGGGGATAATACTTTTCATGTATATTTTGTATGTTTAAGAAAATATAGAAAATAATAATAGGAAGAAAAAACGAGAGAATTTTTTTTCTTTTTTCTTTATAATAAACTCATTTAAATGAAAAAAAATGATTTTAAATTCAATTACAAAGTTTTTTAAGATATATGTCCTCAATTACCAGCTATAATTCAAAATGTCAAGATCAATTTTCTACATATTTTAGAAGTCAATACCTTTCCCCTTTTTCAATTTATAGGCATTAATTAAATAATTTAGGAAATTGGGAATTATTCTTCGAGTTATAAATTAATTACAATTCCAATAGTCAAACGTAAAGAAGAGGTAAACCAAATATTTTATATTTTGTATATAATATGAAATCCTTTATCATATCAAATAAAATATTATCGCGTAAAATTAAAAATATTATGGTACACAATGATTGTACTATCAAGTTTACTATGGTGCCAAGATTATGAATTTTTTATTTTCATTTTTTCAAGTTATAATTAGTTTCGAATTCTTTAATACTATCCCTTTTATTTAGATAAAAACACACACACAAAAAAAATGAGAGAAGTATATCTCATAGATCCATATGATAATATATACATAATTAGTCCAAGCGATGATGGTGCGTAAATATGTTCTACATTATCAGGTCAATCAAAAAGTAATTCTTGGTAAACAATAACTATTTTACTCAAAATATATAAGTAACATTTGGTACGAAGTAGCTCGCTAAAAGAAGAGGAATGAAGCTTTGTGTTTGTCTTTCTACAAACCCCAATTTGCTATCGCTTGCTACTACTAATGGGGTCTCAGTTGATTTCCCTTCCATTAGGTACTAAAATGTTTCAGTTTGCTAAGTTTGAAAATCCAAAGAGCACAGGCTAGCCACATAGTTTGGATACGATTTTTCGATCGGAGATCCATGGATCACAGACGGTATCTCCCCATGGTCTTTTGCGTCTGAAAGCATCCTTCCTTCTCAATGCCTTGATATCCATCCAATGCATTCTTTTCAATCCTGTATCCTATTTAGGCTTGCAAAGCATAGACTAGGCAAACGGTACACTTCACACCAACCAAATCTCGCAGAAAAGAAAAAGGAAAAGCAAGTGCATCCTTAACGGCCTTTGATGTGAACGGTCGCTTTCTCGAAACTAATTCATAGGCACTTTTTATTAGTTAGACTTCACACACTATATAAACAAATTGTTAAAGCATGAGATAGAAAGCGAAAAAATGAGTTAATTGATTATTAAGTGCAAGCCATAAATAAACCCAATAGGTTAAATTATACTGATAGTATAAGCTAATTTTTTTTATATAAAAAAAATCAAATGAATAAAATGATGACACAAAAGTCCTATAAAATTATACAATATTGGCAGTTTATATTCATGTATTTATAATACAAGAAAAATCAAAGAATATCTGTCCAACTCAAACTGCACATAAGGCAGCTCAAAGCTAAAATAAAAATGAAAAAAAAATTAAATTCATAATGATCAGCATGTAGATGTTAAATCTGCTTCTTTTATATGATGTTCTGCAGAAGGAGTTGAAAGTGGTGGAGGTCGAGAAGAAATCTCCTTACGACCAGCAAAGTTCTTTTGTGATACTTGACTTGCTACGTTAGTACGAGAATTAGTACCAGGATTTGCTCCAGGAGAACGAACTGGACGCCATTGAAAAGATGGCAACAAAAGATAAGTTTCTTCTTTATGTTCAAGAAATAATCTTGACGCTTCACCTGTTTCTACTCTTAAAAATAGAAAAAATAGCAAGATTATACAACAAGTAGCAAAAATATTTTTATTTGCCATGTTGATTTAATTTTTTTTGGAAAAATATTAAGATGGAATTCGAAAGAATTTATGATTTTGTTGAAGTTTTTGTGATGTGATTATAATTAATTTGTTTTGTATTTATACCATTTATAGAACGTGTTGCCATGACTTTGAATTTTTTCAGGATTTATTTATTTTCAATTTTGTGGTCAGATTTTGACCATTGACTATTTGTGGGCCAAACAAGAATTAAACCAAAATAAAACAAAATGATATTGAACTAGTCATATATAATAATAAAATAAATAAAATAGAACTGGTCATATGCTAGAGAAGCAATTGAAAAAACAAATATTCATAGTATTATTTTTTTAATTTTCATTCGATGTTTGATAACTGTGTTAAAATTTTAATTAGTCACATAATTTGATATAAAGTTCATTTAAGAGGAAAGCATTTCATTTTTGCTTTAATTATCTAACATAAATAACATATTGATACGATTAATTTGAATTCACGTATAAAAAATTCCTTTCAATTATATATTCCTAGGTGACAGATAAAGAGCAAATTTCATAAATAGTTATTATAAAGTATTTTAAATTATATTTCTTAACTATAAAGAACAACAACAACATTACCCAATTGCCTCAAAGGCTCCCGCCCATTGCGGGGTAGGGGGGTCGGATGTACGCAGCCTGACCCCTATGTTTAAAACATA
>JAOTQR010000092.1:2376488-2398410 GCA_025774065.1 Solanum ossicruentum | reverse complement strand
TTCGAAGAATCCCAGAGATTATATGGAGATAGGATATTACAGCAACGGTCGGCTTCACATGGAGTATGGGTTTGGGAATATTTTAAGCACGCGTGAGGAGATGTTGTCAGGGTTGTGCGGTGTCAGCTTGACAGGGTGTGAGGTGTGGGTGGTCTGATTTTGGTCGGGTCGTGGGTGAACGTTGGTGAGTGTCGGGATGAACGTTTGATGGAGTTGGGTAGAGGGAGAGGGACGGCGACGGCGACGACGACGAGGAGGATCGACGATGGTGAGGGTAGGGTTCAAGGTTTTTCTTGGTTTCTTGGCTTTCTCTGGTTTTCTGTTGGTTTTTTTGGAGAAAGAACGAAGAGGGAGAGGAGTTTTGAGGATTTTGGGGGCGCGTGGCCCCCACGCGCTGAGCTTATTTATTTTTTTTTGAAAAAAAAATTGTTCAAAATTGTTAAAAATAACAATAAAGTTTGATGACTAATGTGACACTAATTTATGGGAAAGGTCAGACAAAATTGGATGTCAACAATAAATTAAAAATATTATATTCATCATTTTTCTTTGTTACTTGTAATTTTTTCAAACTAATTTTTTCTTTTAAATGAGTGGAGAATTTGAAAATGTTATTTGGACGACATCAAAATTCTAGCACCATATATTGCCGAAAAGCAAGATTTAAAAATATATAAAAAAATTACATACATATAAAAGAATTATAATATTGTGTATTTTAAAACAATATATTTGTTTCGAATAAAAATACGAATGACAAAGTAAGAACTTTAATTTTATAATTCATTGAATGTCAGCTTGAGTAACACAAACATTGATGAGAATCAAATGCCCTGAAAACCTAAGAATTTGTCCACAAGGTTCGTGCACGGAGGGTGAGTTAAGGCTTGACTGCAGAGATAGAATCTAGGATAGAGTATTTGTATTATCTCTCTAGATTTGGCAAATGTGAAAGACCTCGTCAAGAAAGTTTGGGGGGGTGTAAACACACTTGAGCTAATTCGGATACGGCTATAAGGGAGAAATATAATAAAAAAAAATGTATACCTGACCAAGGATGGACGTAAACCTGTAAGCTGCCACCAAAGGTACGAATAATCGTCTAGTTCTTATTGTAAAAGACAAAAATCGCCCCGCCACAGCAAACAGGTTACTTCCTCTGTCATCGCCGGGGATCTTTAACATTATTTTTCATTATATATGACCTTTTTCTCAAGAAATCAGTTAAAAAAGTATCATGAAAATTCATAAAAATAAATATGATTAAATTTTTATACATACACGGGAATTTATAAGTGTGCAAATAAAAAAAAAACACCAATTATTTTAATTCTATAAGAGTATATGTAACTTTTCTATGTTATAACACTTATTACATACTATATAACAAATGTAACCATTTACACCATCGACGTATATAAACTAAGAAAAATATTTCCTTGTAAATGCAGTTTCTGATATTAACAAATTATCACATAATTGACAAGCTTCAAACTCATGTTTTAATAGGAGCAACTGTATTCTGGCTGGCAAAATCCTTCTGACCAACTTTGCATGGCGTAATCACACTATCGCTGCCAATAGTCTTATTGGTGGCGGGATTAGATGACGGAGGTGAGACTGAATGCCATTGGAGAGATCGTAACACCAACGATATATTTACTCTTCTTGATCATCATCAATAAGAATTCTTGTAGCTTCATATTGTGTGATAGTTGAAACAATATTAACCACCAATATTGCTAAAAGAAAAGGGTTTCTTCGCATTTTGCAATAATCAAGATTACCCCGTACCTCTTGAGAATGAGTTGAACAAATATCGAGCGACTTCCTGCACTACGTACCTTTTCTAGCAACTTCAATAAAATTATTTGAAGTGAAGGTAATATGATGAGAACTTGATGTTGTATTTATAATAATTTGATAGGTAAGGAATTTGACTCTTGACTAAAAAAGGTCTGAAAGGGAACTTTATTTTTCATGGTTGAGACCGAAGAATAATCGTGGAAATTACATGCAACTTGCCTAGTTGCCTTATATTAACACTAATTAAAGATTTGGAATTTTATAAAACGTCAATTTTTAGAACTTAAAGTTATATTCTCTCGTCAATTTTTAGAACTTAAAGTTATATATTCTCCTCTTACTTATATTATTATTACTATTATTCCTTTTCCTTGTTCTTTTCACTGTCTGTCGAAAAGATGGTAAATTCACCTTATGTACATCCTGTATTGTGTTATTTTTTGTTAGTCGCATCGGTTGTTCACTTCCCTTCCCTTCCCCTTTCCTTCATTTTCCTTTTGTCATATGACTCATATCTAGTTCTTTCTGCTGATGGGTTTTGTGTTGAGGGTTTTGAGAAACAACCTCTCTACTTCTATGAGATAGCGGCAAGGTTTGCGTACAATCTACCTTCCCCAGACCCCACTTGTGGAATTTCACTGGGTATGTTATTGTTGTTTGTAAGTTATATACACTGGCGATATAATGATTAGTATACTATCAATATGTTTTAACTTTTTAACATAATAAAAAATGATGAATATTTTTTACACCACGAATTAGTAAACAATCTATGCTCTCAAACAAGATCTTTTTCACTTAGTTTTGCACAGAATCTTTTCATTTTGGTGGGTAAATTTTTATCAAAGTAATGAGAAACTTTCTAATTTTTTCTTACGAAAATATTCCTGCCTTCTCCTTTTTTTTTTTTTTAATTTTCTCAATGGGTCAAGTAAAATGTACCTAGGAATATTCATTAAACATTTTCATCGAAAAAATCAATGGAAAAATAGTGATTTTTTAGTAGTGAGAGCTTCTTTCTATGATTATCAATTAGTATCACTCTGGAAAAAAAATTCAATAATTTATCATTTATCACTCAAAAATATTCGATGACTATCCTCATAGATATTTTAACTGAATCGAGGAAAAAAGATGACAAAAAAATATTTTTATTCAGAAAGATTAGAAAGTTTTTCACCTAATACAGTGAAAATTTGTTCCCTACTATTCATTTTTTTTCAATGATTGAGCTGATTCTGTGAAAAATAAGTGAAGAAAAATTATATTCTATAGTACAAAATTCCATCTAATTCGATCTTTGATTCTAATATTGTATTTCGATTTAGAAAAATTTATATTTAATATCTTTTAAATAATCTGATAGCATACATAAATCTTTTCAGATTATCAAAGGGCGCTACATTAGATAGTCGGTTCATTTGAACAACTTGCATGGTATTTAATTTGTAACCGTCCAAGTGGAAATATATATTATAGTAAACATTATTGTACCTATTAAATTATTAAAACTTTATTATAAAGTGGAATAATACGTACCGGCCATTAATCACAATATTTAGCAACGATTTTACTTTACTATAATTAAATAAACATACATTGTCCCATATTTTTGGAGGTCAAAGACAACCTTTAACACGTGATCGGATTGGATTTTGTTTTGTTTACTTGCAGCTATTCAAATTCTAATTAATTTATTACGGAAAAGTACGTAAAAATAGATCTAATTTAAAATTATTTATTTTTAATATAGGTTAATAAATTCATAACGTAAACTATTTACCTTCTTACTTCATTTACCCTTTTTGATTTCGCCCTAACGTCATTCTGATGCCAGCATAAATACTATAAAATATAATCTGACGGTATATATATATATATATATATATATATATTATACCGGTATCATATAGAATGATCGCAATCCTTTATGATACTCTGGCGGTATATTGATACCCAATTGGTATCATATATGATTATGTTTTTTTAAGAAATAAATAAGAAACAAATAAAAAAATTATTAAACTCTAAATTAGTAAAAAATATATTTGTTGTGATACCCATCAGTATATTTATACCATATCGATATCATATAGAACTAGAAATTATTAAAGATATAAAATTATTTATTAAACTCTAAATTAGTAGAAAATATATTCTTGTAATACTCTGTCAGTATATTAATATCCTATCAATATCATATAATTTTGAACTATTTTTTTAATAAAGAAAATAATTAAGAGAAAATTGTTAAAGTTACAAACTTATTTAGCTAATTCTAAATTAGTAGAAAATACATTCTTTGTGATACTCTATAGCTATATTGATAACATATCTGTATCATATAAGACTGAGTTTAATTCTTGTGATACTCTATTAGTATATATACACTCTATTAGCATATCATAAAAGGTTGGTGTTGACATCAGTATGACACAAATGTGCGAATTTTAATATTAGGAGGAAAAATTTTAATAGCATAGGATTATAAAATGTAAAAGGTATATGAATATAAATAGTTTACTTTAAAGGAGCGTAAACTTAATTTTTTTCACTTATTATATCCTATATTCCTTTGTTCAGTTTATTAGTTAGTTTTGAAAAAATATTTTTTTTCAAATATTTTATTCTTAACATCAATTATTTTCTGATCACTTTATCTAGAAGGAATAGAATCTTTCACCTTTAATTGTGTCATTGCACACTTACCCTCATCACTTGCGGCGGCAACATGGTGGTCGTAACAAAATTTGGAGGCTTAAAGTCAAATTTTATCAAAAAACGTTAATTTTTTTAAGTTAACACACACACACACACACACACATATATATATATTGAAAAATAATAATACATTTCCTATTATCCTACAAGCGAGATATAAAGAGAGTAGGACATACGCAGACCTTATAAAGTAAAATTATTGTGAATTTTTCGAAAAGAGTAAACACTTGAAACAAAATAAAGCAAAAATAGTTATAGTTTGCTAAAGTTATAATTAGCAGCTATATATTATAAGAGAGAGGCCAGAGATTGAGAAAGAGAAAAGAGAGGCGAGCGAGAGAGGGTAGAGAGTGGAGAGAGACAAATTATATATGTATATTTGTCAAATTGTATGTGTATATTTGTCAAATAATTGTAAGTGTAACTAATATATATATATATATTTGCATATCTGACAAGCGAGATTGGGAGAGGGAGGGAAAACAGATGGTTATTTTTTTATTTGATTTGGTTTAGTTTTAGAGATTTAAAAAATCAACTAAATTAATTTATTTATGATTTTAACTAATAACGGATCTGAAACGAACTATCAACATCTCTAGTTTTATTTATATACCAACAAAGTATTTCTACTTTCCTTATACACCAACAAAGTATTTCTACTTTCTTTATTTATCTATTTTGAGGTTAAAAAGTTGTAGCCTTTAACTATCTTCTTTTGTTGTTTCTTTTCCTCTTTAGAATAAAATTATGCTTGTAAGCAAGGAGGGAAAAGAAAAAAAGGGAAAAGATAAAATATTTCCACTTAACCTCACAAGGCCAAAAGTGAAGGTGGTAAAATGACAAAAATGGTCCTAAAAAAATTATAATAGAGTCAAAATAGATCCTCAAGTATTACTCGATTAGTTATACTCATTCATGTTTCTTAAAAGTGAGCACATTTGGTCCTTATAAACTATTTATCAATTATGATTATTAAATTTAGTCAAAGCTATGGAAATAAAAAGTATTTAACAGGAATCCACATTTGAAAGTACATATTTTTTATTTATGTTATTTTGGTCTATTTCAAGAATTGTTGTGTAGGTTTTTTGGAATGAAATGCACAAATATCATTTCTAACATTGTTGATTAATTTATTGTATAATCTAATCAAATAGTCAGCTTGTAAGATCATTGAATACGTTTCACTAGTCTAGTAATGCAATCAATCATATGTTTATTAAACACGAATTACACCAAAATATTCACAGTTTATAATAGCGTACCTGTGAAGTAGCAGTTAGTCAATGCAACTTTCAACGCTTATCATGGGTCATCCGGAAACAGTCGATCTATGTTTTAAACATAGGGATCAGGCTACGTACATCCGACCCCCCTTACCACGCAATGGGCGGAAGCTTTTGAGGCAATTAGGTAATGTTGTTGCTATTGATCTAGAAAAGAACTTGATTGTTATAGAGGAAAATTGTAATAGAAAATAATTATTATAAAAAGATACACTTTACAAGATATAAATTTTTAACGAAATATATTTAATTAATCATCCTTCACATTACATGGCTAGGCTCTTGAACAGGGTCAAGATAACTATTTTTTTATTAAGAAAAACCTCACTCTTTATTTATATAACCAATTATTTTTCTACAATTTCTTTTAGATTTTTTCTTGAATATTATTATCATTTAACTCAATTCTATTTATTAACTTATTCACTTGAAGAACATCCTCCCATATTTTCGATTCAAGATTTTTATTATTTGTTAAAAATTTGTCAAGACTTCTTTTTGAAATTTATTTAATTCTTCAAGTTTCTCTTTCTCTCTTTTTGTAAACTTGAATCATATTTTCTAGTTAACACATTTAAATAATCCAATTGAATAAATTTTAACAATTAACTAAAACAAAAATATATGCACTTATGAACTAAGAATACCAGCAATAATAAATTTTAAAGAAAGGCTATAAAATAAAGTTAGAATGATAAAACCTATTTCACGAATTTGATAAGATGTATATAACAATATCGAAATAGTATTGAGTTCCTTCAAGGACTTCTTGAAATTTTGAAGAAATTCGAAAAAAAGCAATTCTTTTGTAACTTGTAAGCAGTAGTAAAACAAAAATTTTGTAGGAGAGAGTATAAAAATAATAAAACTAAGAATAAAAAAATGAGCATAAGGTAAATAATAATATAAAATTAAATTAATAATTACTATGAGATATTTAAGAAAGTACAATTTCTTAATAAGAAAGTTATTCCAAAAATTATTCTATTTCCTTGGAGAAGAAATGTCCTATCAACTATTTCTTTTTTCCCTGTGTTTCTTTTTTTTTTTCTTTTTTACTTTTTTCACGTTTTTTAAAAAGGAAACTTTAAAAATAAAATTAATTTTTTAAATAATTATATACAAGTGCACTTTCTTTCTTTCTTTTTTTTTTTTTAAAAAAATGGCATTCTTTGTTTAGAGTGACAGTTAATTTGAGGTCCGGTGCTCCCGCCAACAATGGACACATATACAAAACCAGAAACAGAGAGCCACGAAAACCTCATAGAAAGATTCAACAATTCCTATTCCGGAGCTTTCGGTACTCGTCTCCAACAATGTCACATCCATTCATCACTCATTCACACATCCACTTCACTCAGGCAATTCATCGAACACTTGATCGGCAGCCACTGTATCCCCATTTTCTGGGAAAAAATTGCCGATTTGTTTGGTTCTCTTTCGTGGGGGTTATTCAGATCCTCTGTTTTAATCCCAATTCTTGAATTTATGGAATGGGGTTTCGGTAATTTGTTACGGGATGTATAGCTGAAGAACTGATTTGAGAATTACTAAAGATGGTATGTTGTTAATTAATCTTTTCACACTCCATATACAGTGAACTGCATTGATACTTTTATTTACTAGTTGAAATTAGGAAACCCCAATTTGTTTGAAATGAAAAACTGTTGAGTATAGTAGCTTGGTGGGTGTTGAGGATTCTCTTCAAGGGACTTAAAGATTGCCGATTTGTTGATCTCTGTTTTCCCCCGAATTCTGGAATTTACGTATGGGGTTTTGCTAATTTGTTAAATTTCATGGATTTATAGATGAAGAACTGATTTGAATTACTAATGATGGTGTGTTAATCTTTTCACACTCCATAAGCAGTGAACTGCATTGCTATTTCCCTACTTGTATCATTTTGGTAAAGTAGATACCTTTTGTAGTTGTTTATGTATTACTAATTGAAATTAGGGAACCCCAATTTGTTTCAAATGACAAACTGTTGAGTGTAGTAGATGGGTGGGTATTGAGGATTCTTCCTGAGAGAATCAAAGATTGCCCATTTTTGTATTGCGTAGCTCTGTTACTGGTGTTTTGCTAATCTGTTGCTGCCTATGGATGTTTGGATGAAGAACTGATGTAAATTACTAAAGATGGTATGTTAATCTTTTCACACTCCATATACAATGAACTGCATTAATACTTTTTATAGTGGTTTTTAATTACTAGTTGAAATTAAGGATTAGTTGGGAACCCAATTTTTTTAAAATGACAATCTGCTCAATATAGCAGCTAGGTGGGTATTGAGCAGTCTTTGTAGGAGACTTAAAGATTGCTGATTCGTTTATCTCCTTCAGGGGTTATTTTGATCATATGTTTTCGCCTAAATTCTTGAATTTATGAATGGGGTTTTGCTAATTCGTCGCTCTGTCATGAATATATAGCTGAAGAACTGATTTGAATAACTAAAGATGGTATGTTAATCTTTTCACATTCCATAAACAGTGATCTGCATTGCTAGTTTAGTTGTTTTTAATCAGTGGACAATATACTTCTGCTTTTGACTGATCTGATGGAAAGGTAAACTGTATGCAGGGCACTCCAGTAAATATCATTGTCGGCTCTCATGTGTGGATTGAGGATCAATCCATTGCTTGGATTGATGGACAAGTATCACAGATTAATGGAAAGGATGTCGAGGTCCAGACATCTGATGGGAAGAAGGTATGTTAGCTCTTTTACACACAACATTATTTTATTCTTGCAATTTAGGTTTGCTTATTCGTTTTCCTATGATAATTTCAGTGTGTTTGATGGGATCCAATAGAATTAGATACTTCACTGACAGACTGATTTTCAGTTTGCTAACTGATTTATCTATCTAAAAAACAATAATATACCTAGTGTAGTCATACAAGTGGGGTCAAGGGAACTTAGGATGGTATATAGACCTTATCCAACCTTTATGGGGTGGAGAGGTTGTTTCTGATAGACCGTTGGCTCAAAACAAATGTAATCAAAGTAGGATTGAAAGAAAAATAACGATCGAAAAATAGTAAGATAAACAAAGCAAGTGAAATGATGTAGTAGTAAAAATTAAGGAATAAGATATGACGCGAATACTAAATAATGTACCAAAGAAGGAGAAGATGAGAAGAGGATACTAGCTCCCTGCATCTCTTAGATAAAAGTGTAGCAACACTTGGCTACCTACTACCCATCTACCCTAATCCTCAACCTCCATAGCTTCCTATCGAGGGTTATGTCCTTAGTAAATTGGAGATGTGTAATGTCCAGTCTAATCACCTCCTTGAATTTTTCTTTGGCCTACCTCCACCTCTCCTGAAACACACTATAGCCAGCCTCTCATCCTCCTTATTTGTGCATCCGCATGCCTCCTCTTTACATCCCCCAATCAGTTCAGATTCGCTTCTCTCATCTTATCTGCCACAGAAGTTACCCACACCTTGTCCTGTATGACTTCATCCATAATCCTATCTCTCACCTATTGTGCTCATACATCCATCTGAGCATTGTTATCTCTGTTATTGTCATCTTCTGAACATGTGCGTTCTTGATTGATTAGCACTTGCCTCATACAACAGTGATTTATCTATCTAAATTGGCTTAAAATGATTCTCGAGTGACAAAGCCATGACCGAAACTACAAATGAATATATTCTTGGTGATGAAGTTCATTGTTTTGAATATTCTATGAGAAGAGGCATATCCAAGATTTGGACATTGTAAGATCAAGTTTGGAATTCTACAACAACCCATTCGATTTACCAGTTTCAAAATATATTATCTTTTACTTGTTTAGTGAAATTTTCAACACACGTAGAGAGTCAAATCCAAAGTTATTGGGTTCGGACAAGCTCGTATCTGTAACCTATACCCGTCTCTGTAAGGGTAAGGTGTATATTACTTCCGTATTAGTTCAGAAGTTATATTATATAGCAAGTAAAGTACCTTGCACCTATGAATGTCTGCACTCGCATTGCTTCTATCACAATAGGAGTGTAAGGAGTATTTGACATATATTTGAATCGTCTTTCCAACTTGTATCTATGCACTATATCATCCTCTATTTGTAAGTTTAAGGTATATGTCACTTCCATGTTAGATTAGAAATTATATTATATTTCCATCACAAGAGGAGTGTGAGGTGGATTGAGTTATATCTGAACTGTCTTTCCACTATATCCGTTCTTATCTGTTTATATTGGAAACTAATTTCTGTTTCTTCACTTTCTTTTGTTTTCTTTGGAGGGGTGTTATCTAATAAAAGGATACCTACCAAAATGAAAGTTAAGCTTATAGAATAACTATAAGATCAGCCATATTGGATGGAATGAATGTGGGATTGTCAAAGTCCGACATGCCCACAAGATGAGTGTTGCAAATATACAGATGCTCAGATGAATGTGCGTTTATACAATATTAAAAATGACTACATTCACAAAAAGGTGGAAGTAGCAAGTGGTGAGGATAAATGCAAGAAGGTCATTTGAGATGGTTTTGACATATCTTGCATTGACCTATGGATGCACCGGTCTGTAAGTGTGAATCTATAGCACGTAAAGGTACTGAAAAGGGACGGTGTACCTAAAATCATATAGAAGAAGTTGCCTCAAAAGACCTACAAATCTTTGGAAGCTATGAAAACTTTGCTAAAGATAGGGCACAATGGAAGAAAAAGATCTAGATGATATCTACTACTTAAGAATGGGTTTTAGACTAGTTAGTGAACTTCTATTGTTATTATTATTATTGTTGTTGTTGTTGTTGTTGCTGCTGGTATTTGTATATTTAACTTATTTTTACTTCATTTATTTATTATGATGATGATAATATGAATTGAGCCTAAATGAAGAAGTGGGGTTCATTAGGTCGATCCTAGCTTGTTTAGCGTAGTAGTTCATGTTGTTTTCTGGTTTAAGAATGCATTAATAATCTCTGTCTCGTTCCCTCTTACATTGCGTTGTCGCAAATTTTTAATGCAACAGACAACTTTGATTGGTAATCTCTTTGCTCATAACTGCTTACCTATTTTTGTCTTTTCAATTAATCTAGGTTACAGTAAATTTATCAAAGATATATCCCAAAGATGAAGATGCTCCTGCTGGTGGAGTTGATGACATGACCAAGTTATCATATTTGCATGAGCCTGGCGTGTTGCAGAATTTGGCTACAAGATATCAACTCAATGAAATCTATGTAAGTTTACGGTCCAATTTCTGTAGATTAGTGAGAAGAAGAAATGAATTGTTGCATCTATTTTGGTGGATCTATTATAATATTATATCATAATGTGACATGACGACAGACTTATACTGGAAGTATTCTCATTGCCATCAATCCATTCCAAAAGTTACCTCATCTATATAATCGCCACATGATGGAACAATACAAGGGAGCACCACTTGGGGAATTAAGTCCTCATGTTTTTGCTATTGCTGATTCTGCTTACAGGTACTCCTGTTTCAACTTCCACTCCACATGATTTAAGACTATACAATTGTGACTACGATTATAAAATGAATCAGGCAGATGATAAATGAAGGTAAAAGCAATTCAATATTGGTCAGCGGTGAAAGTGGGGCTGGTAAGACTGAAACTACTAAAATGCTTATGCAATACCTTGCTTATTTGGGTGGCCGTAGAAGCACTGAAGGTCGAACTGTTGAGCAGCAAGTTCTAGAGGTAAACTATATCATCTTGATGAGTTGAGCTTTGTTTAAACTCTTTTTCTCCTTACTCTTTTTCTCCTCAAACTTACAAGGTAGGTAAACCAATGGAAAATTTGCTTTTGAGGCTCTAGTTCTGCATAAGTTGAGTTATTTTTACATGCTGAAGCTTTGTGGCGCAAGTTCTGCATTAGTTATGGTACTCTCTACATGCTGAACAGCTGAAGCACATGACATGAGACTATTATTTGATAAAATATATGAAGTGAATATGGTAATGCAACTCTATTAACTCTATGAATGGAGAAAGAAATATGGTAATTTTGTGTAACACCTCTTATTTGAATGTGTGGAAAGAATGAAACTTAAGATGCATTACAGGACAAAGTTTAAGACAGAATGAAAGAAATGAAACTAATTGAAGTGAGAATCTTTACTGTAATGTGCGAAATTTTTGAGAAAGGTGACAGTTTACTGTAATTATGTTAAATACAATGATTTTTTATTTCTTTGATAGATACCTGTTACAAAATAATGGTATAGACCAGATGTCTGTGAAAGTTCTGAACAAGATGACTTAGTAAGATCAACAATGATTTTCTGAATGGCATTCAAAAGAGTTTATTCTTGGATTTTATGAATTCACTAGCATTTTACTTTGTTATAGAAAGCTTGTAGAGGGGTCACTGTACTCTGTATGAATATATCATTGGACTTAAAATTCCTTTCATTTATTTGAATATAATAATCTTGAAAATACCTGTTTCATTTCTAAAAGGTATAAATCATTAGGGAGGAGGGAGCTTCAAGCTTAAGGGTCATCAGTCATTTTCTTCTGCCTTCTTACTGGTTTTGTTATTCTTTTAACTCTGTTTTATCTCCAGTCAAATCCAGTACTTGAAGCATTTGGCAATGCCAAAACAGTTAGAAATAACAATTCGAGGTGAGATATTATTCCTCCCATGCATCCAATTAAAAAGTGACTTAATTAGTTGTTTCAGCATATCTTTTGTCTTATGAATGCTTATACATATGTTGTTACAGCCGTTTTGGTAAATTTGTGGAGATTCAGTTTGACAAAAATGGAAGAATATCTGGTGCAGCTATTAGAACTTACCTCCTTGAAAGATCTCGTGTTTGTCAAGTTTCAGATCCTGAACGCAACTATCATTGTTTCTACCTTCTATGTGCAGCACCCCAGGAGGTAATTGGATTTCAAAGCTTTTCTCCTTTTTATATCTTTTAGATCTTGATGTAAACTTATTTGATAGTCTTGATGTCCTTCTAACAGTTTTTAATCTTAACAGGAAGTTGAAAAGTATAAATTGGGGCATCCGAAAACATTTCACTATCTTAACCAATCGAGTTGCTATGAACTAGTAGGTGTAAGTGACGCTCAAGATTATCTGGCAACAAGGAGGGCCATGGATGTTGTTGGCATTAGTGAGAAAGACCAGGTAATTCCCTGGTTCCTTAGTTTGTGCTGCATTTTTTATTTTGATTCAGAGTCAAAGAAGTTACTCATTTCTTTTTCAGGAAGCAATTTTTAGAGTAGTGGCTTCTGTTCTTCATCTCGGTAATCTTCAGTTTGCAAAGGGCAAAGAAACTGATTCATCAGTTTTAAAAGATGACAAATCTAAGTTCCATATTCAGACTGTTGCAGAGCTTCTGATGTATGTTCTGGGCTCTCGAATTTTATTTCTCTCTTAGTTTATTCTTTGTTGATGAGAGTTTAATGTGATTCAATTCTTATGTCAGGTGTGATCTTAAGGATTTGGAAGATGCACTATTGAAACGTGTGATGGTCACACCTGAAGAAGTAATAAAGAGAAGTCTTGATCCTGATGCTGCCGCAGTTAGTAGAGATGGGCTTGCTAAAACATTATATTCTCGCTTGTTTGACTGGTATGATTCTATTGCCTCAACCAGATTGTTTAATGCGGTTTGTTACTGATTATTTGACACTAAGGTGCACAGTTTTCAACTGTTTATAGGTTGGTGGACAAAATAAATAACTCGATTGGTCAAGATCCGAACTCAAAATCTCTAATTGGTGTTCTTGACATTTATGGTTTTGAAAGTTTCAAAACTAATAGGTAGGCGTCATATCACTGGACACACAAGATAGTCTTGAATGTGGTCTTTTGACATTTGACTCTTTTGACTTTTGTATACCAGTTTTGAACAATTCTGCATTAATTTCACAAATGAGAAGCTGCAGCAACACTTTAACCAGGTATTTTTAGTTGAAATTTTAGAGAATTTCTGTCCATCTCTTATAAGCCAAAACTGAACTAGGGTATATTTGCTTTCTAGCACGTGTTCAAGATGGAGCAGGAGGAATACACTAGAGAAGAGATCGATTGGAGTTACATAGAGTTTGTGGATAATCAGGATGTTCTGGACCTTATTGAAAAGGTTTCCTCAATTAGTTTAGCAGAGAAGCTCTCCTCAATCTGTACATCCATTTCTGTTTCTCTGCATTCTACTTGTTATGTGTCTACTACAAGAGTAACCAGACAAGGAGACTTGTCTAGTGAGTGTTGATCAGAATTTTCTTGGATTCTGACTTTCTAATACTAATTTGCATGCTTGTGTCTCAGCACATATATGACAATGGTAAATATTGATACTTTCTCTTTCTAAACCCAAATAAGATTGCTTTAACTAAAAAGATTTTTGTTGAAGACGGTATAGATTTTTCTTCTTCAAATCACGTTTTTTCTTGTTTGATTTTTTTTAAAATGTGCTATACTAAAATATATTCTTGTCAAATTCTAAAAAGATCAACTTAGTCTTAGTTTGACAATTATAGGCACAGGTAGCTTCCAAATGAAGTTGGCGGTATAATATGAAGTAACTAGAAATTATTCAATTGATGCAACTTGAATTTCTGAAAGAGAAATTCATCTCATTTATTTTAATTGTACTTATTGATTTTGTTAGATCTTTTAGATTCTCTTATCATGGTATTCTCTTTTAAATTTAATAGGTTTTTATTTTTCTTTCGTATGTTACTCCATTATCTTTGGTTTGCCTGTGAACTTCTTTATTTGGTTTGTGTTATAAAACCTGTGTTTTTTTTTTGTTTTTTTTTTTTTAATTTTAATTTAGGAGAACAGCACTATTAGTTCCAAATAGATGCAACTACTGTATTGGAAGTTACTAAAAGTTATCAGTCAATAGAATTTCTGCAAAGAGATCATGCGTTTCTCAGCATTTACTGATTCCCTTGTTCATCAATTTCCACAAAAAAGAGCCTACCACTTTTGTTGTACTGCACTGTTTTGTAAATTTATTTGTATTGCTTTTGCAGAAACCTGGAGGTATCATCGCTCTTCTTGATGAAGCCTGGTAAGATGTATAGCACTTCATGTGTATGCTGCTACATGCATTGCTTCCCTACATTTAATGTCTTGAGTGTTGCATATGCTTCTATCTTGGCAATGAAGGATAATTTTATTGACATTCTCTTTGAAATGGACTCTTCCAGTATGTTCCCCAAGTCTACTCATGAAACATTCTCTCAGAAGCTTTATCAGACATTCAAGGTCCACAAACGATTTATCAAACCAAAACTGTCTCGCACTGATTTTACCATTGCTCATTATGCTGGAGAGGTAAAAAATGTTATCTGAGTTAGCTGTTCAGTCAAATGTTCTTGTTTGGATATAGGCATTACTAACAGTAAAGGTCATTTTTGGTGTCGTAAACCCTTACTTACTGTCAGGTTCTATACCAGTCTGATCTGTTTTTGGATAAGAACAAGGACTATGTTGTTCCCGAGCATCAAGATCTGTTAAGTGCTTCCAAATGCCCATTTGTAGCTGCTCTCTTCCCTCCTGTTGTTGAGGAGACAACCAAATCATCCAAATCGTCCAAGTTCTCATCTATCGGTTCTCGTTTCAAGGTAGTTACTGGCTTATACAGATTTTGGTTAACTGAGAATATTTTTCATCCTAGCACTTAAAGGATTGCCAAGGCCTTACTGCTTTAAAAGTTTGTGAAAGTTTGATGTTCTGATTAAACTGATGCAGTTACAACTTACATCATTGATGGAAACTCTGAATTCAACGGAACCTCATTATATCAGATGCGTGAAGCCAAACAATCTATTAAAACCTGCAATTTTTGAGAATTTCAACATTTTGCAGCAATTGCGTTGTGGTGTGAGTAAAATTTGTCACTTTTTAGATGAAAAATTTCCTTCTTGATTTATATGCTTATATTTTGTTGTTTCTCAGGGTGTCCTAGAAGCAATTAGAATTAGCTGTGCTGGCTACCCTACCCGTAAGACATTCTTTGAGTTTCTTAACCGGTTTGGACTTCTTGCTCCAGAGGTTTTGGAAGGGAAGTAAGTACTGATTTTGTGTTCCTAATCCAAAAAGAACTTTATTTTTGCAAAAGCACTTTAATCATGGTGGCTTGACTTCTTGATGACAAACTGATATGCTATCCTGATTTGACCTGCTTCTGGACAGCGCCGATGAAAAAGTTGCGTGCAAAAAGATTCTGGAAAATATGGGGCTTGCTGGTGCTCAGGTTATTTGACATTTTTTTTGCTTATAAGCTGATTTTTTATTTGTTTGATGTCACAATCGATAGTCCTACATTATTCAGTTTTGAGCATCTATGTCTTCCTCGTCTAACACTTCTCCGTAACTTTAGTAGAAAATCAATGTATAAGAGTCTTTTTCAACTTCTTGATATGTCTCATCTCTGTAATACCTAATTCGCAAGGTGTAAGCTCAGGTTGATCATGCATTTTCAAGCAAAGGCCTAGGTTTTCCACTGGTGTCTTTTTACACCAAAAGGATAGAAAATCATATTCTTCTTTTTGAGAAGTTGTGCATATCAGACATAACTCTAAACCATGGTAAATGTTTGTTATCTTCAACAGTCTTATATCCACTTTTTATTATGGAATTGCTGGCATGTAGGTGGGCGTTGCTCACTATAGTTTTCTATACATGCTGAGGGCGACTGTTAATTCCACTGTTCACATAGTTAAAGTTGGTTCATTTGTTTGGAATAGTTCTCCACAAAATTGTCATGTACATTTTACATGCAGCATTTGTAAGGTTGTTGCACTCTTTTATTCAACTAAACATGAGTGCTCAAATTTGTCAATAAACTATTTTGTCGGACAAACGGTTTTGCAGATTGGAAAAACCAAAGTTTTTCTCAGAGCTGGTCAGATGGCTGAGCTGGATGCACGCAGAGCACAGAAACTAGCCTCCGCAGCTAAGACAATCCAAAGGAAAATTAGAACTCATATTGCTAGGAAATACTTTCTTGCATTGCAGAAGGCTGCAATTTGCTTACAATCCTCATGCCGAGGTTTGTCTCTTTATATATTTTTCCCCAATCAACTCTTCAACTTGGGGACTTTGTTTTGTTTGTTCTAGCTATTTTACGCAATAAAGGATTATGGCAACTTACTGGGGCATTTTGATAGCTTGATTCATGTAATTTGTGTAAAAGTATCTTGGGTGAAACCTTCTAATGGAGCAAAGAGGGATTGTAATTTGTTTCAGCTTGGACCAAGGATTGTTGAGCAAGGGGTTCTGCCTCGAAGCAGTTATCCTCTTTGCCACTTTCAAATCAATAATAATGATGTCATCAGCATTCCAGTCAGAGCTAGTTTTCTTTTTTTTTTTCTTCACCCAATTATGTAAGATATGTGCTTATGGATAGGGTTCAGTTAGCTTCATAGTAGTGAGGCTTGATTACCGATTAGTGCTTCTCCAAAGGTGACCCTTGATTTTTTGTTTTTCTCCTAGATTGAAACAAACATTTAGTATCCCTTCCAAACAGTACAAGTTTGTTTTATATCCTAGGAGTAATTGGGCCATAGGTAGTGCAAAGTACAAATACAATTATTAGAGATGTGGACTTTTGTGGTCGTAAGGTTTGATACACAAGTCATCCCTAAGAAAAGAGTTTCATGTACTTGGTTAGTAATCCAAGGTAACGGGGAAATTGACGAGGATGCCACACATTTTATTGGAGCGGGAGTGAATGAAATGGAGGCTCGCATCCAGTGTTTTGTGTGATAATAATGTGCCACCAAGATTTAAAGGTAAGTATCAAAGAGTGGTGGTTAGACTGACTATGTTATATGGGACAGAGTAGTAGAATTAAGGATGCTTAGATGGATATGTGGATATACCAGGAGAGATAATATTAGCAACGAAATATTTGAGACAAGGTAGGATTGATCCCCTTAGAGGAAAAGATGCGAGAAGTAAGCTAAGATGGTTTGGACATGTGAAGAGAAAATGTGCAGAGTTCCAATTTAGAGGCACGAGAGGTTGGCCATAGTGTCTTGAGGAGGGGTGGAGGTTGGCCAAAAAGCATTGGGGTGAAGTGATTAGATAGGATATGGCATAACTTCAACTCACCGAGGGCATGATTCTTGATAGGAAGGTGTGGAGTCGAGATTCAGGGGTAGAAGGTTAGTAACTAGTCATACGAATTTCTTTTCTATTTCCATAGTATTAGTATTATTCTTGTATTATCTAATTCTTAAGTTTCTATTACTACATGTTTTTTTAGCCTCGGTTATCTTATTATCTTCTTATTTCTGCCTGTTGCTATTGCCTCTTTTCATCTTTCTTTGAGCTGAGAGTCTATAGGAAGCCACCTCTCTTATCTTCTCAAGGTAAGGGTAAGGTCTGCATACGCACTACCCTCCCCAGACTGCTCTTGTTAAAATATGCTGGGTTAGTTGGTGGTGTTTATGGAAGATGTGACCCTTCTTTTCTATATCAATACCTTTTCTCTGGACATCTGTTAATTTTCACCTTCCAGAGAGTATATCCAACAGCAAATTATGGCACATGGTTTTCTTTCATATTCCTTATTGAAGGGCTCCTGTAGTTTGATGTACAAGTTGCTGAGTTCCAGAATAAGGAAACATTATTGACAAGATGTATTTGGCAGATTTCATTATCAGAAAAATTACTTCTATTTTGATCCATCATGTATCCGGTCTGAGATATAGTAGTACCTCCATTTTTAGGTGGTTAAAGTTGGATCACTTGCCCATCTTTATAATTGAAAAAACAAGCACCATGTAAAGAGTATTAATATTTACCAAATTCTATGTTCTCGTGTTGTCATGGTCAACAGGAAGGCTTGCTTGCAAAGTGTATGACAATATGAAAAGAGAAGCTGCTTCTATCAGAATCCAGACAAAATTGCGTGGACACTTGGCCCGAAAGTCTTATACAGGACTCAAAATCAATGTCATTGCTCTGCAGACAGGAATTCGAGCTACAGCTGCACGGAAGGAATTCAGATATAAAAGACAAACCAAAGCAGCAATTATTATTCAAGTTTGTTTACTTGTTTTCATTGATTCAGAGGGTTGACCAAGTCTTTGTTCTCGCTATTAACTAGAAAAGTTACTTGCAGGCACATTGGCATGGTCACAGAGCCTTTTCATACTACAAGAAACTCATAATTGCATCAATAGTAACACAATGCAGATGGAGGGGAAGGGTTGCAAGGAAAGAGCTTCGGAAACTAAAGATGGTAGTTTTTGGACTTTTGTCCCATTTATCATGTATCACATTTTCAATTTCCTCTGATTTGCACTGAGATGATGCTCCGAGTGTCCTAAGTAATGATCTGCAAGTTAAGGCCTTTACTTACAAGATGCATAATTCACCTCGATTGTTGTTATTTGCATAACAAAAGACTAAAGCTATTCCGAAGCATGATGGATCACTTAATTGCTCTTCTGACCTTTATCGGAAAGAGATGAGTATTATGAATTTTCCTGCTGGTAAAACCCTTAAGACGTGGTTAGAATTCCCGAGCAAAGAAAACAGGGTTGGCAATTTAATTTTCTGAACATTGGAAGTCAAATTAAAAGCATGCAATCTACAGATAACTAGCAACGAATATACATTCAGTGAGTGATGAACTCCGAAGTCCTTTGTCTAATTATGGATTTAAACCTTCTGCTTTCACATATTGTGGTTATCCATATAGTACCCCTTGTATTTTCTTCAAGTTGGAGAATGTATCTGATTTGTTGTTTGCTATTTGATACAGTAAAATCTTATTTTGGGTCTATGCATATCTAATAGTCTATTGCTAATATTCTTGTCACTTGTGGATCTCTAACACACATTTCCAATACCTTCAGGCTTCAAGAGAAACAGGTGCACTAAAAGAAGCGAAGGATAAACTTGAAAAACAGGTTGAAGAACTTACATGGCGTCTGCAGTTGGAGAAACGTCTAAGGGTAATACACTTTCATTAAGCAGATCATGCATTTCCTTTTCCTGCATGATATGTAAAGTAAATGGAGAATTGATCTGAAAATCAGTGGGGAACAAGATATTACTTAAAAGCTAATTATTATTGCCACTTTGACCTTGTGGATTATGCTAAATTGTCCATTTTGAGAAAGGGACACTGTTTGATGCATTATTTCACAGACGGACTTGGAAGAGGCAAAGAGCCAGGAAATAGCAAAGCTGAAGAATTCCTTGGAAGATGCGCAAAGCAAAGTGGATCAAACGAATGCACTGCTCATCAAGGAACGTGAGACTGCTCAGAAAGCAATTGAAGAAGCAACCTCTATCGTGGAAGAGAAGCCGGTTCTTGTTGAGGATACAGAAAAGATTGATGCTTTAAATGCAGAAGTGGAAAATTTAAAGGTACTGACACTGGACTTGTAAAGTTAACGCTAAAGCTCTCAACCTGATGCTTCCTCACCGTAGAACAAAGGAGAGGCTACAGAATACAGAATTTTTGTGAAAGTTCATTATAGTTGATGTTTTCATGCTGATACCTTTATATAGGTGTTATTGCAATCCGAAAAGCAACGTGCTGATGATTCTGAAAGGAAACGTGCTGAATCTCAAGAATTAAGTGAAGAAAAGCACAAGAAGTTGGAAGAAGCTGAAAGAAAAGTTCAACAATTTCAGGAAGCAGTGAGCAGGTAGCTACTCGAATAAATTGATACCTGTTCTATTCCTTATCTACTGTAATAATATAGATAACCAACCTTCTCAGTCAATAAAATTAAAAGTTTGTACGACAATCCAAAAGAAATAACTAAAATACAGTAATGTCAAAAACCAGCAAAGTGGCCATAACCGGCACTAACAAATGCTAGGTCATTCATGACTAGTAACAGTTGTCATTTTCAAAATCTACTTGTGGATAGGGGATATCCTTCTGTTTGTTCTTCTAATTGATCTAAAGTTCAGATTCGAACTCGAGAGTACTGTACGTGAATAAAATTGCCAAGTTGTTCTATCTCTTTTGTAATAGGGAGGGTATGGTCTCAGTCAAATTAGCTGTTGAAATGAATCAGGAGAGAGACGATCAGAGAGGCTTTACCAACATCCGATAATAGCTTGCTATGCCTCTTTATTTGTTATAAATAAATAAATGAAAGTATGCCCTCTCTAATAGCTTAAGCTGCTGGAGCTGTCAGTTCACTCAATATTACACGGTAAGTCCACCACCATAACAACAACAACAACATACCTAATGGAATCCCACAAGTGGGTTCTGGGGAGGGCAAAATGTACATAGACCTTACCACTACTTCATAGAAGTAGAGAGGCCGTTTCCGGGAAACCTTCATCTCAAAAACCCATAAGCAGAATAAACTAGATACGGAGAAAAGGAAAAGGAAAAGAAAAACAAGGAAGAATTATTAATAACGAAAGTAATGATAGAATGTAAATACAATAAATTTAACAAATATAAGACAGATAATGACACCATAGGATATAAAGACTCGACTAATCCTACTGCCTTACTATATCCCAAGGCCAGGCATCAACCTATCCCTACTAACCTATTAGCTGCTACTCTAATACGCGACCTCTGCAACTTTCTATCTAAGGTCATGTCCTCGGTGCGATCAAGTGTCCGTCATATCTTGTCTGATCACTTCCCCCCAATACTTCTTTGGTCTACCTCTACTCCTATGAGTAGCCCCTAAATCCAACCTCTCGCACCTCCTAACAATAGCATCAGTTCTTCTTCTCTGCAATGTCCAAACCATCACAGTCTCGCTTCCCTCATCTTGTTAGCCACAGGAGCCACCTCTAACTTCTCCCGAATGATTTCATTCCTAATCTTATCATTCCTAGTATGTCCACACATCCATCTCAACATCCTCATTTGACTTGCATCTTCTGAACATGTGAGTTTTTTGATTGGGCAACACTCTACCCTATATAGCAAGATAGTCTAATCACCATTTGTAAAACTTACCGTTTAAGTTTAGGTGACATCTTCTTATCACACAATACTCCAAAGGCAAGCCTCCATTTCGTCCATGTTGTCCCAATACAATGTGTGACTAGCTCGACCAATCCATCAACAAAATATTTCCATTTGCTTGAGAGCTCCAAAAAAGAGGCTCACATGTGTCTCTGTTTTTGTGTGTGTGTG
>JAOTQR010000092.1:2355040-2376388 GCA_025774065.1 Solanum ossicruentum | reverse complement strand
TGTGTGTGTGTGTTTTAGGGGGGGGGGAGGGGGGGAGGGGGGGTACAACACAAAGAAATAACGTGTACCCTCTCTGTCACTTCAGGCCTTCAGATGTGACATTTATTCAAGAGATTTTTTTTAGATGTCCATACACCATTAGAATTTGTCCTGTGACTTGAAGGTTAATTGCTGAAGCTGTGCTCAGAAGGATTTGTTAGTGGTACACTTTTAGTGACTAATGCTTGTCGTAGTCACCTCTGACTAATGTAGAGTAAAGAATAGTTTTTGACCTATACCTGGTTTTAACACTTCTTTGGGGTATTGCAATTAAAACCAACTCGTCTGTCAGTGATATCCTTCTAGTGTAAAATGGACATCTAGAAGAACTTTGGACATCTTCAGGATTTAGTTGATGAAAATACTTGTCCTTCTTACCTATAGGCTCGAAGAAAAGCTCACCAACTTAGAGTCAGAAAATAAAGTACTTCGCCAGCAAGCCCTGACAATGGCACAGAACAATAAATTGCTGTCTGGACGGTCAAGATCAAGTATTCAGGTAATCCTGAAAACCTTCGCTCATATTGGATGTTAAATCTGTAACTAATTTTTCCTGTTGTATGATATTGGCAGAGGAGTGAGAGCAGCACAAGGAGTAGCATAGTAAGTCAAAAGCTTGCATATTAGTTGTCCTTTTTTAAGTATATTGCTGACCACTTTTGTTGGTTGATTAACAATTGATAATTTTTAAAGGATCTGCATAGCACTTCATTTTCAAGGGAGAGTGCTGAGGTGGAAGGAAGACCACAGAAATCACTTAATGATAAACAACAGGAGTATCAGGACTTGATCATTCGGTGTATTGCACAGCACCTTGGCTTCTCTAAAGGCAGACCTGTTGCTGCCTGCATTATCTACAAGTGCCTTAGGCAGTGGCGATCATTTGAAGTAGAGAGAACCAGTATCTTTGACAGGGTAATACAAACCATTGGCCAAGCTATTGAGGTCAGTATTAATATAGTTGTACAAAATCATAGTGAAAGATAATGTCTCTTTTTCACTTAAAAAATAGTTTTTCTACATTGTAGACTCAGGACAACAATGATATGTTAGCCTATTGGCTATCCAATGCATCCACTCTATTGCTGCTGCTACAACGTACATTAAAAGCTGGTGGTGCTGCTGGGATGGCCCCACAGCACAGGCGATCATCTTCAGCCTCTCTATTTGGGAGAATGACACAGGTGAAAAGAGTTCCATTTTAATATTGATATTTATCATTTTTTTATAACACTTCATGCTGATTAAACAATTTATAGAGCTTTCGTGGAACCCCTCAAGGTGTCAATCTTTCTCACATTGATGGTGATTCGGCCGGTGGAGTGGATACCTTACGGCAAGTTGAGGCCAAATATCCTGCTTTGTTATTTAAACAGCAACTAACAGCATATGTAGAAAAGATTTATGGAATGATCCGTGATAATCTTAAGAAAGAGATTTCTCCTCTGCTGGGATTGTGTATTCAGGTTCAACATTGTCATAGATCTCGCCAATATTTGTTTTGAAATAGTAGACATCATTAGATTCTAGGTGTACTGAAGCCTTTTTGCATATTTCTATCTATGGTTTAGGCACCAAGAATATCTAGAGCAAGTTTACTTAAAGGGGCAACAGCACGTACACTTGCAAATGCTGCTGCTCAGGAAATTTTGGTTGCTCACTGGCAAGGAATTGTCAAGAGCCTTGCTAACTTCTTGAACTTATTGAAAGCCAATCATGTAAGAGTCACAGAAACATATTGCTGCTTTTTTTTTTTCATGCTGTCCTTTGCTTCGCTTTCCTACCATTTACTTGCTTTGAACTTGGCAGGTGAATAAACAGTCTTTTGCATGGTATAAAAGATAACTTGCTGTTTAACCTATTTATGAGTAAAATGTGTTGGCATCATCAACCCATGGAATGATCTTTATGATAACATCTCATCTTCTTCCAATTACTCGTCCTCTCTATTTTAGCAAAAGAAATGTAATTGTCTTCTCCAATGGATACACATCTTCACAGTCCTTTCTGGAGCACATTCTGTCTTATGATGAATTTTTCTATTTCTCTTCCATTCTTTTTACCAACAAGCAGAGAATCCTTCATATAGGTGGAAGGAATAACTCACATGGTAGTGAGAGATTTACACAGCTTTTTTAGGAACTTCCCACAAGATCTTGGTAATACCTGAACTATACCATTATCACCTTTTGCTCCCAAATCCAATGAAAAAGCTAGTGTTCAATACTATGGAAGTTATTGTTCTTGATGATCCAATATCCACTTATATCTTCAGTACTCCCTCCATCCATATTTACTTGTTCATATCAGACTTGGCAAACCGCTTAAGAAGCAAGAAATAAAAGGGTAATTTTACTAGATGACCCCCGCTTATTATAAGTCATCAAATATTGGGAAATGAATGGTACTTAAGAATAAGGGTAAAATAGGTATAAAATGGTAAATATGTCTCTTGATTTTCCAGAACTGGGCAAGTAAAAGCAAACATCTATTTTTAGTATAGTGGACAAGTAAAGGTGGACGGAGAGAGTATTCGAGACATTTTGACCCTACTAGAGATGAGGCTACTAATAGCAAAAAAGGCGAGGAAAACTATCATGGTGGAGTTCTTAGGTGCATGTGATTTTACTTTAGGAAATTTATAACACTGATGTGAATGGTGTCTGATCTTTTGCCAATCTGAATATAGGACTTAAGTGAAACAGTAGAACAGGACAAAGAAGAGAAAGAAATCAGAACCAAAAGTAGCTATAACATTAGTATTGAAGTGCTTTTGCATTCAGTTTTTGGATTTATGATCCTTTCTTTGATATAAGAATGAATTCCTGATCTGCTCTGATCCTACTCAGATTGCTAGTATGACTAGTAAAAATCCTTGAGATTCTTCCTCTCCTAGTTCTTGTTGATTGAACTAAAACTATACAAATCCTGAGCTCCACTATCCTGTGCAGTCCAACTTAAGAGAACTTGTGAAGCAATGGTGTTGGGTAGCTCTGTCATTTTCTCATAAAAAGCAGCTAATATGATAAGAGGATATGAGATGCATTTTGTAACTTGATTCACAACTCACCGGTGGATACCAGTTCTCTTTTGAAAATATAGCTAATTTCACATATTATTGTTTTGCTTTTTTGCTCTAGTGAAATATCTTATGAAACTCTAAATCACATTGATAAACAGTCAGTATAATGTTTAGCATAGTAGTTAATAAAAAGTTACTTTCATGGAATTTAAGTAATATATTCTACCTGAAGGAGGAACGACACAACTTTCCTTAAGACTGTGATTGTCTTTTAAGTAGTTGATGCGTTGAGGCAAAGAGTCTCAAGATAAAATATTGTCATAGATTTATGAAAAGAAGTTTATAATTGGTTACCTTTTGATAGGACATGATAGTAGGGTTTCTTTTGCTCTTATTTTTCAGGTGCCTCCATTTCTTGTGCGCAAAGTATTTACACAAGTGTTTTCTTTCATCAATGTCCAATTATTTAACAGGTCTGTTGTCAAGGGAATCTCATAATATTCTTACAGCTTCAAGATTCAACTATATAATAAACCTTATCTTTCTTTATCTGGCTTCCTTTTCTGTAGCCTTTTGCTGAGAAGAGAATGCTGTTCATTTAGCAACGGGGAATATGTCAAAACTGGCTTGGCAGAACTGGAGCACTGGTGCTACAAAGCAACTGATGAGGTACCTTGGTCTCCTGCCCCTTGTTAAACACTATTCACCATGTCTTTTGTTCTCACTGATGAAGGGAACTTGTTCAGTATACAGGACTAGCTTGGGAGGAGCTCAAGCATATAAGACAGGCAATTGGATTTTTGGTAATGCATCTCCTAATTTGGATTAAAGATACAGCTGCATATATGAACTGAAAAGCAAAGGCAAAGGACACCCCCTCTAGTGCATATTTTTCAGGAAAAGAAACGACAGCAAGAGTTTGCCTAGTAATGTAAAATAGAAGGAATTAGAATTGCCAATTTCTGTCCTTGCCGTGTTAAAAGAAATCTCCTTTCATATTTATTATTCCAATGCAATATGATCATGATTGTCTTTCACAAAATTTGAGTGCGCAAACCTAACAACTGTAGTTCCAAAGAATGTGGAATGAGCTTTGTCCATATTTCATCAGCAGTGATTCCTTAATTGTTCTCCTTTTGGACTATACTAGGTCATACACCAGAAGCCAAAGAAGACATTGGATGAAATAAGCCATGATCTATGTCCTGTAAGTACTGGAATACTACATATTCCAAAGAACTCTCTCTCGAGTCCATATTATCATTTTCATTAAGTTGTAAATCATGAACAGGTGCTTAGCATTCAACAACTTTACAGAATCAGTACAATGTATTGGGACGACAAATATGGCACACATAGCCTTTCATCAGATGTAAGCCATAACTTTTGTCCAGAAAAATATTCTAGATGTTATTTTAGTACCAGTTGATCTATAATTCTGATATTCCTTTGCGTCATGTAGTGCATATTGATTTTATGACCATTCTCAAGTTAGATACAACAATTTCTCAGCAGTATGTCGTCAGACCTCAATCCCTGCTTCACTACAGCATGAATTCATTATTTCTTTCTGGGAGTGGCTTATACAGCTTTGAACAATGTCTCCTCCATCTTTGATTTTGCCCAAAGCACTCTTCCTTTTGTCCTCTTCTGGCAAGTAATGAGTAGCGTTTATTGATTATTTGACAGGTTATAGCCAACATGCGTGTATTAATGACTGAAGACTCTAACAATGCAGTCAGCAATTCTTTTTTGCTTGACGACGATTCAAGGTTGGATATAAATTACATTATCCTAAACTTGCCACTACCTTTTTGTGCACTATTTCCTAAAATGTACTTTCACTTATCACTGGTCGCCCTTGTTATTGGTCATGGTGCAGCATACCATTCTCAATTGATGACCTCTCTAAATCAATGGATCAGATTGATATTGCAGACATTGAACCACCCCCACTTATTCGAGAAAATTCAGGCTTCAGTTTCTTATTGCCACGTGCAGACTAATCGCCCTCAATCAGCATTCAGTCACAGGATCTTGCAGACACATGTTTTATTTGTGTGAGCATCGAGGTGTGTATGACTACATTGATCAGCTCCTACAATGTTCAAGCAATGTAACTCGAAAAAAGAAGGGGTTTCTATTTGGCCCTTGTTTGTCCATCCAATTCTTTTCCAGGTTTTCACTGAACAGTCAGTAAACTGCACTCACAAAAGGAGGAGACGCGCCAGTAATCGCGTGTAACCACTATGAAGGGGGCAGTGGAGAAGTATACATATAGTTGAGCAATTTTTGAAAACTATAATTTTGTCATGCTCTATAGTGGTAAGAGGAATCTAGCCATGATGCATGAACCAACCCGGTCCGTTTGTAATGGTCACTATATGAAAAATATATAGAATAGAAGGTCTTCATTCTTCACACTTAGTCATGTTGAGACAGCTTAGAGTGGTTGAATTGAAGGTCTTTTTGTGCGTCTTGGAGAGAATAATTGCTTAAATTTAAAGGCCCTTAAGGTCAAATTTACATGTAGAAGAGTACTTTTGGGATATGATATTTGTTTCGATGAAAATTATACCTCAACACCAATAATACAAGTGATTCGTTTTGTTTCTATATGATATTAAAGATCTCATTTGTGTTCATGTTGGCGATTTTTTGATGTGAATCCAGACTTTTTTGTTCCTAATGCACCAGATAGTTGATGTTTCCATCGTATGCATGTTAAGTTATTCACCTTTTAAAGTGCAAATAATCGATTTTTCACTCAATTTATCAAATGAGTTATGAGAATGCATTAGTCGTTTGTTGTCAGGAACTAATTATTACACATCTAAACTTTGTGAGACATCTATCAACCCTCATTCCATGTACTTGTCCAAACTGTACCTTGGGAGGGTTGTTTACTCTCCAAAAGTGCATGGCTAAAATTTTATTGGGTAATAGCACTCTCGCCAAGTTTAGGCATGTAGTTGGGACTTCAAGACCGTTAAAAGGTTATTTATGTATTGTCCCTTTTTTTAAAAAAACAAAACTCGCAAACCAATATGTGTGAATGACAGCGTTACAAAAACATCCATATATATATATATATAAACAACTCTCTTATATTAAAACAACTAGACACAGACACGCGTCGGAACATTATTACAGTGAGACAATAATGCTAAATATCAGAATGTCACCAACTCTGCACATGAGACCTATGTTACTCGAACTCTTCAAAAATGCTAATAGGTGCATGCTGAATCCTCCAAAAGTGATGCATTTTTAGCCGATCTGACACATTTTACGAGTCTGAGCAACATAACATAAGACCAGTGCATATTATCTAGTGAGATAGTATACCACCAGAAAAAGAACCAGAAACGAGGCCACGAGTGTAAACATCCTTTGGCTTGATTTTGTCTCAAATACCTGAAGGGAATGGAAGAGACTTAAAACCAGCAACATACATATCACACGCAAAACAGGATAGAGGTTATGAAGCGTAAAATACATTACCATCTTAAACTTATCCATGGTTCCAGATAAAACACCCCTTGAAGAATCCATATCATTGCCCTGAATAGGCATACCAGGATTTGTTTTAATGATTATTCATATTGCAAAAAGCATGAAGCATAAGATAACTTTCTCTGTTAAGATAGCTAACCATTCTGTCGAGCATCCGATTATGAGTATCCACTTCCTCGTGTATATCACCTGACAACTGTTGGATATAAAGCATTGTAAGAATTAACACAATAAAGTTGACAGATTCAACATGCTCATTATCAACATCAGTAGCAAGCTGTTTCACTTGATGTACACAAGAACTCATTTACAATGATAATACCAGTGGTGAATGAAAAACTAAAGAATCTCAAACAATTAAGTTTCACCAGAAGAGAAGAACAGCTTTTCTAACCTTTGAATAATCACAGAAAATTACACATCGTCAAGAAATTAGGAACCTATTAGCACCAGCTTTAAGAGTTTCACGTGATTATCTATCCTTTCTTTCCGAGTAATAACATGAAAAAGAACGACTTCTGAGAGAATGTGCTTGAAGTGACAAATTCTGGGATCCTATAAATGAAGTTCTACACATGCTACATTTATATTTTTCCAGCAGTGATCTTGACAGTGCAAGACCTTTAACACCCAAAGGCATTGATCATTATGAATGAACAAAAATATAGAGGGTAGTGGCAGTGTGCATATGCATTTAGAAATAGCCGTCATTAACTAAAGCAACAGCATCCAATAATGAAAGAGTATTATAGGTTATCTCATCTGAATTAGTTGGCTTCATAAGTTCTGCACCATTGAAATCAGCCCTTGACACCCATGACCAAGGTATATACTTCAGTAAAGAGAATTAACGAAATTTTGTAGAGCAACTTAATCCCCAAACATAGCATATACAGACTCAGGTACGAAAGACTTACTTTTTTGAGAAAACTAACTCTGTCTTGCAGCCCATCGATTGCCCTCTCATTTTCTTGTTCATCAATTTCGTGCGAAGAGTATGATGAAGAAGCCCTTATGCCACCTTCCTCAATTCCATCAAATAGAGCAGCTCTATTGCCACGTTCCCTGAATTCAATTATTATCCGTGAATTCCAATAAAGTTGGATGCAAAGAAAATTCTCTTTTATAAACTACCCATCATAAAAAGCGGCTCTGGTAGTGAGAAAGTTTCCCACCCTCAAATGCATATGAGGAGCAGGCTCAGAGGACAGGAGCAAGGTAAAGGTAAAAACTGGCCTGACTGACAAGACCAGTATGACAGAGAAGAGGGGCTAGTTTATGCTACGAACAAATGTCAAGGTACAGTACTAAAATTGGCTCAAGTCTGAAGCTGCATATTTATGTCTCATACCATTTTAAAAGAGGAAAGGATAAGGGAACAACAAGTGCGCACACACAAGCACGAACTCACTAATAAAACTAGAGGAACACAAAAATATACACACACTTGAGGGTCTTAGGACAAAAATTTTTCGGAAATTGAGGTTGAAAGAATGATAGTCAGCACCAATTGAAACATAAATAGGATAAGCTAATCCAACCCAAACTTATATTGATGACACATTCTAAGGCTCATTTCCACCTTGTAAACTTGATAGTTTCATATGGATGAACAATAATCTGAGAATGTAATAATTAAAGAGAATCACTGCACCTACTTCAGCTAAACATGGGAAAAAATTAAAAAGAAAAGAAGGCTGTAAACAGTGTCATAGTATCCCAAGTAGATGAAGTAAATCCTCATGACAATTATATGCAAAGACAGAAAATTGATCACCAGCTCAAACTAACAATTTAACTTCTAAATCGCCAAAATATTAAGGTAATGAATCAATTAAACCTAAATCAAAGAGATTATATGAATCCTCCGTATCCATTTTGCCTTCGTTCAGGTCCTCAACGCTGCACAGTTTGTCTTATAAGCAAATATAGAGGGTTCTCTATAGCTAGAATCTTTCTAAATCTCACACTGATTCAAGTCTCCAACTAGATCAAGAGAACTAGGAATATCACCACAAAGTACCAGCATAAGAATAAAAAGAAGTCACCAAATCCATCTTGAAAACTCTAACAACCATATCAAGTGTAAGAAAGAATTATCGCATTGCTGTCTCCACAAACATAAGAAAGGCTTATGGCATTGCTTTTTTTTTCTTCTAATTGATAACTGGGAAATTCATTTTTCCAATTCAAATTATTGGATAACTGGTCCGCTACTCTAGCATTCTCCACCTCAATACCAAACTTATTCACCAGAACTCGAGGCACGAACTTATCACCAGGGCGGAGCCACCTAGTGGGGTTTGTCTAAACCCCTTCGGTGGAAAATTATACTATTCCCACATGATTAAAGAAATTCTTTATATATATTAAGTAAATGTTGAACCCCCTTCGGCAAGTTCATGCATATACTTCTTCAAATTTTGAACGCAAGTCAAAATTCTAGCTCCGCCACTGCTTATCACACATCCAGTTTACTACCTTTACCATTGGAGCTTAGGGCAATAAGATAACTTGAGATAATAATATGAAGAAATTATATCTGCACATGTCAACATCCGAGGGAAATATTCAAGCATTGGGACAGAACTGATGCAAACAAAATAACTAATAAGAACATAAACAAATTCAAATTAAACATACAAACCTTCGCGAATTCATATCTGCCAATGATCTATCAATTCAATTTGAAACTCCGGTTGATTTTATTCTGTCCGATAAAAAGCAAAAAAAGTTCAACAATTTGGCACTAAAGATCAGGTAAAAATGTACTATCAACTGAAAGTTCATGAATCTAAAATCCCAGAGTTTAGATTGTTACCGATCGATTGAAAATTCGAGTGATAATTCTGAAAATGATAAAATCCGATCGTAAATTATTGCAACGGAAGATATAGATGGGCCGGAGATTCTGGTAGATCGTACCTGAAGATGAGCAACAACGCCGGTAGCGGCGGCGATGGCGATTGCGACGGCGACGGAGAGGAGAAAACCCCGCTGGTGAAATGGCCGGAGAAGAAACTACAGGACACTGTAAATACCTAGCTGGTTACAGAAATTGACATTTTATTTTATTTATTGGATAGATTAATTAAAACAGTATTTCATTTAATGCCACATAAAAGTATTTTATTTTTCAAGGCTATTGAACTCCTTGGAAAATAGTAGGTTTAGTAGGTTGATTGGATATTATCGTTATTAAAAAATATTATGTTTATTTTATAAATCTAAAAATAGGAATTTATTTGTTCGATAATTCATACTCACATTAAATAGCTCAACTTTAAAACTAGTTGATGTTACATAAACGTGATCATTTATCACCATCAACCCCACAACACCCAGCTACCTATGTTACGTAAATGTTTCGAGCATAATGATTTGAGAATTCTGTGTGGAATGGCTTTGGCTCCATAGGTCAAAGGTACGTCGAAGATGATTGATTGATAATTCCTAAAAACTCATTGGTGCCTCAATATTGACTCATCACATACTAGGATTGAAGAAGGTTATTGGGTTCCCTCACCATACCGTGTTGATAAAAGAGGAACAAGCATATGACGACATCAAGGTTTCATTTGGTTTATACAGTGCTACAAAGTTTTCATTGCTCATCATGAGTTCACCTCAGAATGAGTCAAATCAACATTCATAATTGAGAAAAAAAATTATTACCAAATTCTCATTCCAAGATAAGCATCATAGGCTATATACAGGATAAGTGTTCTCTAATATATAGTAAGATATTGAGACAAAAAAAACTTATTTTAGCTCTATATTGCTGGCTAAACCAGTTAAAATGATATTGAACTGTACTAGATAACGACGTTGCAAGCTACATGCTGCAGAGTCCGTCAATGTATGGAAATAATTTAGTTAGCCAAACAATCATTTACAACTTCACTTGGAAAACTCAGGTCCGAATTCAAATTGTCTTGCCCTTGTTTTCTCACTTTGCTTCGGCAATCCTTGTGCGTATTGAGTCAGCATTTGATATCTTGCTAACACTGCAGTGAAAACACATATTAAGACGACATATAAAGGAAGGTAGTCATACACATAGGCGAATTCAAGATTTAAACTTCATAGCACTGATCAGATTGCACTTTTGAAATTATGTATGGGTTAGTTGGAGGGAGAGGCCAAGGAAGAACCAAAGCTTACCACAAGAGAAGATCCCCACCAGATGAAAGCTTTTCATGGATCCATTCAGGAGCTATTTCTTGCAATAGCCGGAGTTGTTCCTCAGCTTCTCCTGCAAAGAAGGAAGAAACATGTTTAGAGTCAGAAGCAGCTTCAAATTGACTAAGCACTCCAATTGTTCAAATGATTATAAATCCGGCTTACTTTTATCAGCAATATCTAGATGGCTCGTAATCACTTTGTGCATAAGCTCTTCTTTAGTAATCACAGATCGTTTGATTGATTGAAATAGGAAGTAAATCCTGTCGAAGAACTTAGGCAAGCTCGAAATCATTTTCTTGCGCCATTTCGCTTGGGATATGGCTGGATCTTGCTCCTCTAGTGCCTCCTGCTCTTTTGCTCTTATCTGCAGACCCAAGAAAAACTATCCATTAAATACTACACTAAGAAATATAGATATCCAAATTCCTCCCATCCCAAAGGATCGACTTTTTATATTGTTAACAAGAAAATGTTGTCGTGGAAGAAAGTTTGTTTTGTGACTTACCGACTGCAGAAGATTCTCTGGAAGAATGTCGAAGATTTCATCATCTGTTGATGACTCTCTGCTCCTGCCGATTTCTTCTGTAGCTTTTGAACTCTTTACAGGAGTATTAAAGGTCAATGACCTACTAGGAGGGGGGCGCCTAGCTAGCTTTCTTGGTGATTCAGTTGACTCGCCATCTGGAGTCATATAGCATCTCTTGGAAGGTTGGAGCAAAGGTGTAGAACTCATCAATCTTGCTGGAGTAGATGCAAGTTTTGCTGGAGTACTTTCAGCACTTGACAAACACAAACCGTCTTCACTTTTCGTGTTTTTTAATGGAGTTGCATGTAGAGGAGCTGGTAAAGTAGCAGTATGAACCCCTCCTGTTGAGAATCTTGTGGTCCTAGTTTGTGTCGAAAGCAATTTAGGAGTTTTTTCAGCAGTTTTAGAGGTGGTGGTGATGGTGGAACAATTAGCAATCTGGGGTTCTGAGATAGGATGAATTGGAGTTTCAGCAACAACTATCGGATGTTGTTTTGCATTATCTGCTTCGCCAGTAGATGCACGATGTGAAAAGGATCTCCTAAAAGATTGAGACAGGTGAGATACAGCTACTGGCGGCTTCTGCATTGAGCCAATTGGTGTCTCCTCCTTTAACTGTGCACTTGCAGGACTTGATGAGTCCATCAGGAGCGCTTGCTTAGACGCACCAAACGCTCCTGGCAGCACTTCCTCGGGAATGTCATCTCCCTGAAATTCAGAAATAGCATTTGTTAACAACCCCAGTTTTGCAAGAAAAGCAAAATATCCAAATATAACCTATTCTTTTTGCCTTCTTTTGGAGGAATTAGGGGAGCAAAGGATGAGGCAGAAAAGGTCTATCCCAACACATGTTTTATTAACAACACTAGCTTTGCTAATCGAGATGTTATGTATGAAAAAACAACAAAGATTTCTGTCAATAAATCCTAAAACACACCAAACAAGTCTCATTTGCTGAACAAATCGACTCACAACATATCGGTGCAAAACAATTCTCGATTATCAAAATTATCACAAGTTAAATTATGCCTCAAAGAGCTAACTTAACATCCTAAACTACCTAGTGATTTCAACCAACATAGATTTGAATCTATAAAATACACCAATCGCTTCCAATGTATCATCTCAAACTAATTTCCCGATTGTCAAACTTGCACAAGTTAGATTATACCTAGCACAGCTAGCTTAACATCTCAAACTAAACTAATGATTTCAATCAACATAGATTTAAGTAACTTTTCCAAATTGTCAAAACTTGCACAAGCTAAAATCTCTCTTATACCTCAGGGTGGGATTGAAAGAAATCCAAAATCCGACTGCTGAAGACTGTCCTCAGTTGTTCAGTGCCACTAGAGGATTTTCGCTTCTCATCTCCTTCAACTCCATTAGCATTTAACGTAATATGAAGATCAGGCTTCATACAGTTTGTCCTTTCATCGAGCACAAGAATCTTCTTTATCTCGATAGCCTCAGGTAAAAGAAACTTCAGCTGTGCTAAGTGATTGTAAGTAAACCTCCTGCACAATCAACAGAGTCACAAACACAATTAGCTATATAACTCATTGAAAAATCATCAGTAAATCCATACACGAATGTTCATCATTTGCATACCTATCTGTTAGACACTCCACTTTGGCACTAATGTTTGTAAATGTAGTCGAAGAACCCTTCAACTGCAGCAACCGGATCGAACTTACGAAGCCACCGAAGAATTCATCCAACAATTTGTACCTACACAAAAACACTAGTCTCAGCACCTAAAAACATTCCAAAAATCTGAAAAAACAAGGATATATCCGTGCTGCTTCTTGTGTTTACTTCTTTCTATAGTGACAAATCAGTGAAAATTCTGAGTGCTCCACTATATTCAACTATAATACTTTTGAAATTAGGGATTCAAAGTTAAATATTTGCTGAATTTTTAAGTTGTTTTTATACATATAATAATTTTTTGAATCCATTGTTTAATTTGCTTATGAAATTCTAGATCCGTTTCTAGTTCAATAACAAGTAGATCCAAATTTTGAAAAATCCAAAAAAAAAAAAAAAGCACTTACTTCTCTGGTAGCTTTACTGCATTTACAGGCTTCTTCGGTTTAGCTGCTGAACATTCAGAAGAAGAAGAAGCAGACGGCATCTGCGGTTTCACAGAGCTCAATGAGGTATCCGTCTGGGAATTCGGGTGGGCCGGGTCGGGTTTCCGGAGCTTCTGTGCAGCTTCCCGGATTTCCTTCAATGAAAACGCAGCATTCCGATTCCGAGTCCGGCGAGGAGGGACGACTGTCTTCTCGGGGGTTTTGGAGCTCCATGGATCTAGAGATGGAGCTCCGGATGCATCCGGGTCGGACCCAGTCTGAAGCTTCTTCTTCTTCGATTTGAATGTATTCAACAGTGAAGAAGCAGCTGCAGTAGACTCCATTGATTGTTCGATGAGAAGTTGCAGAGAGCTATGGAGGACGAAAGTGAAGAGACCTGGTGGGGTAGGAGCAGCGGGGTGGGTTGTAGTATATGAAATAGCATTTTTCTGGCGGGAAAGCTGATGTGGAGGCTGACGTGTCACTCTGCCAGGTCAGAATTGGCGCCATTTCGCGGGAAAACTGATGTGGATGCTGGCGTGTCAACATTGCCACGTAGGATTTGGCGCGAAATTTTTCTTAAACGTGAGAAAGGCCCATTTTTATAATAATTATTTGTAATTTGCTAACTTGGTGTGTTACTGTTAAAATAATTATTTTTATAATAATTATTTCTTTTTCTTTTTATATTGTTTGAAGCTTAATTAGATTTTGCTAAAGAATTAAATGTTGTGGAATTAATAATAAAATAAACAGATAATGATTAAAAAAATACACATGAAGTATCATCTTTTTACGAATTTCATATATATTTGAACTATCAGATGCTTATGTTTCTCGAAGCTAACTGGATCAATTGTTTGAATATAATTGTCAAAAGGCATGTAGCAACTTAATTTGTCCATAAACTTTTTAATTAATTCCTTTAATTATCTGTGTAGAGTGTCAATTGACGTAACTTTTAAATACAAAAAGAGAGTGTACATTGCACACTACTAGATATAGATCAAATATATTGTGATAAATAGTTAGTAATATATAGTTTAGGTAAGAAATACAAATATTTGATCGTTAAGATAGTAAACTAGCAAAATGTGATGACTGTTAACTCTAAATAAATGAAAGAACGATGATATAATTTATAATTTATAGGCTTCTTATAGAATAAACAAAACAACTTGCAAAATTCTCTTTATTTTGAAGATTTATACTAGTACCACTAAATTTGGGACTAATTATGCATGTTTTTCTAATTCAGAGAATTTGTGAAAATGATCAATATTTTTTCTTTTAGTTGAATGATGAAATTAAAAAGGCATACTAATTAAAGCCAAAAAAGAATTAGCTATATAGGAACAATGTTCATCCTTCTCAAATTATTTCTTTATTTTTTGTTCTATAATTTTATATAACTCACACGTATTATCTAAACAATAATATTTACATGATTTTTCAAAAATTGTCTACTCATTCAAAATATCATTAAATTTCTTACATTTGTTACAAATAAAGAAGAAGAATGGTGAGGTGATATCTTAATGGGTACAAATAAGATATGATTATTTACTCAAATATTGCCGCACTTGCAGGTTGCAGAGACATAATGAAGATGATTGCTACATGCTTCTTCCTAAACTGTTTGATGAGGTCAAGAAGGAAAATAAGCAAGAAGATAAAAATGACAAAGAGAAGGACCAGAAAAAAGTTAGGGATGGGGGCAGAAGACTGGCAAGGAGGTAGAAGTGAAGAAACCTAAATGGGGGAATGACACAAACAAAGGGAAAGGGGTCCTAATCACTATGGGTGTTAGCTCACGGATTCTTGCGTTGCCTGGGGTTCCGGGATATGATTCTCGAAAAATCAAACGAGTGGGTCAGAAACGAGCCCGACAAGCGACCCAGGTGACCCAACGGCGTTTTCGGGGGCCTGGTAGGATTTGATGGCCCGAGGAAGGCGAACCAGGCAATTTCAGCCATTTTTCGTGGGTGTTAGCCCACGAATTCTGGCGCTGCCTGGGGTTCCGGGCAAAAATTCCCGAAAAATTATACGAATGGGTTGAAAACAAGGCCAGCAAGCGGCCCTGCAGTATTAGCGGGGCTGGTAGGATTTTATGGCCCAAGGAAGGCGAAACAGACGATTTCAGCAATTTTCGTGGGTGTTAGCCCATGCATTCTGGCTCTGTTTGGGGTTCCGAGCAAAGATTCCCAAAAAATCATACGAGTGGGTCGGCAACGCGTCCGACAAGCGGCCTAGGTGGCTTGGCAATGTTGGCGAGGGTGTGGTAGGATTTTATGCCCTAAGGAATGCGAAACAAGTGATTTCGGCAATTTTTCGTAGGTGTTAGCCCACGAATTCCAGCGCTGCCTAGGGTTCCAGCAAAGATTCGCAAAAGATCATACGAGTGGGTCGATGACGAGCCTGGCAAGCGGCCCAGGTGGCCTGTTAGCTTTGGCGGGGGCTTGGTAGGATTTTATGGCCCAAGGAAGGAGAAACAAGTGATTTCGGTCATTTTTCGTGGGTATTTAGCTCACTGATTTTTGCGTTGCCTGGGGTTCCGGGCAAAGATTCCCGAAAAATTATACGAGTGGGTTAGCAACGAGGCTGGCAAGTGCACAGGTGGCCCGACGGTATTGGCGGGGCCTGGTAGGATTTTATGGCCTAAGGAAGGCGAAACAGGCGATTTCGACAGTTTTTCGTGGGTGTTAGCCCATGGATTCTGGCACTGCCTGTGGTTCCGGGCGAAGATTCCCTAAAAATTATACAAGTCGGTCGGCAATGATCCCGACAAATGGTCGAGGTGGCCCGATGACATTGGCGGGGGCCTGATAGGATTTTATGCCCCAAAGAACGCGAAACAAGCGGTTTCGGCTATTTTCCATGGGTTTTAGTCCACGGATTCTGGCGCTGCTTGGAGTTTCGGGCAAAGATTCCCGAAATCTCATACGAGTGGGTCGGTAACGAGCCTAGCAAGCGGCTCAGGTGGCCCCGCGATGTTGGCGGGGGCGTCGTAGGAGCTTATGGGCCAAGGAAGGCGAAACAGATGATTTCGGCAGTTTTGTGTAGGTGTTAGCCCTCGGATTTTGGCACTGCATGTGTGTCCGGTGCAAGATTCCTGAAAAATCATACGAGTGGGTCGGCAACAAGCCCGACAAGTAGGTCGGGTGGCTCAGCGACTTTAGCGGGGGCTTGGTTGGATTTTATGGGCTAATGAAGGCGAAACAGGCAATTTCGACAGTTTTTCGTGGGTGTTAGCCCACAGATTCTGGCGTTGCATGGGGTCCAACTCAAGATTCCCGAAATATCATACGAGTGGGTCGGCAACGATCCTGGTAAGCAGTCCAGGTGGTCCGGCTGCATTGGTGGGGGCCATGTAGGATTTTATGGGCCTAGGAACGTGATACAGGCGATTTTCGACACTTTTCTGCAGGTGTTAGCCGATGGATATTGGCGCTTGAAGGGGGTTCGACGCAAGATTCTTGAAAACTCTTACGAGTGGCTCGGCGGCGTTGCTGGGGGCCTAGTAGGATTTTATGGTCCAAGGAAGGCGTAACAGGCGAATTCGGCAGTTTTTCATGGGTGTTAGCCTACGGAATCTGGCACTGGAAGGTGGTCCGGTGCATGATTCTCGAAAAATCATATGAGTAGGTAAACAACGAGCCCGGCAAGCGGCCTAGGTGGCCTAGCGGTATTGGCGGGAGCCTGGTAGGATTTTATGGCCCAAAGAAGAAAAAACAAGAGATTTTGGTAGTTTTCCGTGGGTGTTAGCCTACGAATTCTGGCGTTGCATGGGGTTCCGGTGCAAGATTCCTGATAAATCATCCGAGTGGATCGGCAAAAAGCCCGACAAGCGGCCTAAGTGGCCCGACGGCGTTGGCGGGGGCCTGGTAGAATTTTACAGGGCAAGGAAGCCGAAACAGGCAATTTCGGTAGTTTTCCATGGGTGTTAGCCCAGGGATTCTGGTGTTGCATGGAGGTCCGGCACAAGAATCCTGAAAATCATAAGAGTGGGTTGGACACGAGCCCGACAAGCAGCCCAGGTGGCCCGGCGGTAGTAGCGGGGGCCCGGTAGGATTTTATGGGCCAAGGAAGGCGAAATAAGCAATTTGGACAGTTTTCCGTGGGTGTTAGCCCACAAATTTTGGCTCTGCATGGGGGCTCGACCCAAGATTCTCGAAAAAACATACGAGTGGGCCGACAATGAGCCCGGCAAGCGGCCTTGTTGGACCAGTGGCGTTGGCGGGGGCCTGGTAGAATTTTATGGGCCAAGGAAGGCGAAACAGATGATTTCGGTAGTTTTCTGTGGGTGTTCACCTACAGATTCTGGCGCTGCATGGGGGTCCGATGCAAGATTCTCGAAAAATCTTACGAGTGGGTTGGCAACGAGCCTGGCAAGCGGCCCAGGTGGCCGGGTGGAGTTGTCGAGGGCCTAGTAGAATTTTATGGTCCAAGGAAGACGAAACAGGCATTTTCGATAGTTTTTCGTGGGTGTTAGCCCACGGATTCTGGCGCTGCATGGGGCTCCGACGAAGATTCTCGAAAAACACAAGTGGGTCGGCAACGAGCCCGACAAGTGGGCCGAGTGGCTCAGCGACTTTAGTGGGGGCTTGGTTGAATTTTACGGGCCAAGGAAGGCGAAACAGGCAATTTCGACAGTTTTTCGTGGGTGTTAGCCCACAGATTCTGGCGCTGCATGGGGTCCAACGCAAGATTCCCAAATTATCATACGAGTGGGTTGGCAACGATCCTGGTAAGCCGCCCAGGTGGCCCGGCTGCATTGGTGGGGGCCAGGTAGGATTTTATGGGCCAAGGAACGTGATACAGGCGATTTTCGACACTTTTCCGCAGGTGTTAGCCAATGGATACTGGTGCTTGAAGGGGGTTCGACGCAAGATTCTTGAAAACTCTTACGTGTGGCTCGGCGGCATTGTCGGGGGCTTAGTAGGATTTTATGGTCCAAGAAAGGCGTAACAGGCGATTTCGATAGTTTTTCATGGGTGTTAGCCTACGGATTCTGGCACTGGAAGGTGGTCCGGTGTATGATTCTCGAAAAATCATATGAGTAGGTCAACAACGAGCCCGGCAAGCGGCCTAGGTGGCCTAGCGGTATTGGCGGGAGCCTGGTAGGATTTTATGGCCCAAAGAAGGAAAAATAAGAGATTTTGGTAGTTTTCCGTGGGTGTTAGCCTACGAATTCTGGCGTTGCATGGGGTTTCGGTGCAAGATTCCTGATAAATCATCCGAGTGGGTCGGCAAAGAGCCAGACAAGCGGCCTAGGTGGCCCGACGGCGTTGGCGGGGGCCTGGTAGAATTTTACAGGCCAAGGAAGTCGAAACAGGCAATTTTGGTAGTTTTCTATAAGTGTTAGCCCAGGGATTCTGGTGCTGCATGGAGGTCCGGCGCAAGAATCCTGAAAATCATAAGAGTGGGTTAGGCATGAGCCCGACAAGCAGCCCAGGTGACCCGATGGTATTGGCGGGGGCTTGGTAGGATTTTATGGGCCAAGGAAGGCGAAATAAGCAATTTGGACAATTTTCCGTGAGTGTTAGCCCACAAATTTTGGCTCTGCATGGGGGCCCGACCCAAGATTCCCGAAAAATCATACGAGCGGGTCGGCGATGAGCTCGGCAAGCGGCCTTGTTGGACCGGTGGCGTTGGCGGGGGCCTGGTAGAATTTTATGGGCCAAGGAAGGCGAAACAAGTGATTTCGGTAGTTTTCTGTGGGTGTTCACCCACAGATTCTGGCGCTGCATGGGGGTCCGATGCAAGATTCACGAAAAATCTTACGAGTGGGTTGGCAACGAGCCTGGTAAGCGGCCCAGGTAACCCGGTGGAGTTGGCGAGGGCCTAGTAGGATTTTATGGTCCAAGGAAGGCGAAACAGGCATTTTCGACAGTTTTCCGTGGGTGTTAGCCCACGGATTCTGGCGCTGCATAGGGATCCGACACAAGATTCTCGAAAAATCATACAAGTGGGTCGGTAACGAGCCCGGCAAGCGGACCGGGTGGCTCAGCGACTTTAGCGGGGGCTTGGTTGGATTTTATGGGCCAAGGAAGGTGAAACAGGCAATTTCGGCAGTTTTTCGTGGGTGTTAGCCCACAGATTCTGGCACTGCATGGGGTCCAACGCAAGATTCCCAAAATATCATACGAGTGGGTCGGCAACGATCCTGGTAAGTAGCTCAGGTGGCCCGACGACGTTGGCGGGGGCCTTTTTGGATTTTATGGGCCAAGGAAGGCGAAACAGACGATTTAGGCAGTAACACCCACGAATTCTGAATTTGACATTGGCACGATACCAAAATTGAATGAGTCCGAGCAACTTAGATTCCTTGATTCATTAATCGTTCTGGTTTGGTTTTGTGTCTTTGGTAGCTATGCAGATTTACTTAATGTTAGAATGTAGAGTTTGAGAGTTTTTTCTCCTATAAGTAAAAAATTTAACTGTGACAAACAAGTGGACTTAGTTTACTTAGTTCTTTCATCGAAAAACCTCTTGTTTGACGTTTTTTAGATAAAGCCTCCTTTCAGAAAGACTTTATCACAGGTCTTTGATTTGCTTCTTCCATAACAGATACTCGATATAAGTTCACATCAGTCAGCGATTCTGAGCAACAACAGCTTCAATTGTTGCACAGAGCATGTATTGCTGCTGTACATGACATAATAATACTATAATCAAAGTATTAGGAACAATAGATATTAACAAACATCGAAGAACAAGCAACTATGAGAATAATACTACGAGTCTACATCAAAAGCATCAATTGAAAGAAGGTACGGGTAAGGTTTGTGTACACACTATCCTCCCCAAACCTTATGGGATTACACTGAGTACGTTGTTGTTGCTCATGTTCTTTCTATATATGTATTATAGAGAAAAATATCTAAATTTATCCCTCTACTATACGAAATACCTTAATTGTAGAATTTGTTCGACTTGGAAGCTGTCCATACCCTTCTTATTAGCAAATCGTCTCATATTTTCTCCAGACTTTATACGAGGCGATTTGCTTATGATAAGGGTATCCATGATCCCAAAGTTTAATGGAGGGGACTTTTGATCCTTTTCCGTTTACTTTGTGATGTACTACGAGGATATAATAGAATCAATCGGGGTATTTCAGGCCCTGCCTTCCCGGTTGCCACAAAATACCCAAACTGCAGTGACACAGCCTGAATCTGTTGCACAAGCAATGGAATTAGCAGTTGGAATCAACACTTCAATTAATTCTGCTAAAGAAAATAAGATTTCACATCATCATAGACAAAGCTCCGGAGGAAAAAATGAAAGTGACTGGTGTAATGACAGCGATGATTCTTCTTACAGCGGATGGGGTTCACTTGTCAGATCTGAGCCTAGACCTGGAGTTACTAACCATGATTGGATGGATGACCAAAATAAGGTCCAAGAAAATGGATGGGGAAATACCTCAGATGTATCCAGTCAACGATGACAGCAAGCACTTCCTAAATCCACATCCTCTGAACTAAGCTGCAGCAGATGGATCGACGAGCCTGCTGTAGAAGAGTACAATGGATGGGGTGTGCCCGAGGACGTAGAGATGCCTCAGCTGAAGTTCATTATCAAGGATGGGAAAACACTACAAAGGATCAAACAGAATCCTCCGGTCTAAGTAGCTTTGGAATGATGGACAAGACGGGCAATGCTATTATTTAGGCCTATTGTATCTCCAGTGGAAAACGCCGAGACTCAAACTTTGGGCACAATCCTGCTTTTGATTTTGCTGTCCCCCCTTCAGCTCCACCAGTTCCAGAAGAAGTTGAAGACATCGTTATCCGGTCATAGATCTTAGCCCATTGCACCTGTCGAATCATCCTGTGGAGCAAAAAACAGCTTCTGTTACGACTCAAAAGGAAAATGAACATGAGCCTGCACTGTGTGTACTATGTTGGGAAGATTCAGTTGAAGGAGCATGTGTACCTTGTGGTCACATGGTTGGCTGCATGCAGTGTTTAAACCAGATC
>JAOTQR010000092.1:2311569-2323661 GCA_025774065.1 Solanum ossicruentum | reverse complement strand
ATTTCGGATACAAATAAATTTAAAGAAAAAAAGAACATGAAGGAGAATAACATATTATAAAATTTCTAATACTTATCAGATCAGTAAATTCTAAATACAAATAACTAAAAGAAAAAAGAACATGAAGGAGATGAACATGTCATGAAATTTCTATTATTAGTCAGATCAATAAATTTCGGATACAAATAAATTTAAAGAAAAAAAGAACATGAAGGAGAATAACATATTATAAAATTTCTAATACTTATCGGTTCAGTAAATTCTAAATACAAATGACTAAAAGAAAAAAGAACATGAAGGAGATGAACATGTCATGAAATTTCTATTATTAGTCAGATCAATAAATTTCGGGTACAAATAACTTTAAAGAAAAAAACACATGAAGGAGAAGAACATATTATAAAATTCCTAATATTAATCGGAACAGTAAATTCTGAATACAAGTGACTAAAAGAAAAAAGAACATAAAGGAGAAAAACATATTATAAAATTTCTAATACTAATCGGATCAGTAAATTCAGAATACAAGTGACTAAAAGATATAAGAACATGAAGGAGATGAACATATCATGAAATTTTCATTATTAGTAGATTCAATAAATTCCAAATACAAATCACTTTAAAGAAAGAAAAATAACATGAAGAAGAAGAACATGTTATGAAATTTTAATTATTAGTCGAGTTAGTAAATTCTGAATACACGAAAAAAAATATATGAAGAAGAATATAGAAAATATTTACCAGGAAGTTGCCATGGCTCACAAGTATGAAGATCAATTTCCACTAAAGTTCCTTTAATCACTTCTTGATTAGCAATTTTCTTGTAAAGATAATGGCTAATTAATTCTTCATCACTAGGATAGAATCTAAATCCTGGTGGCAAAGTTGATCCAATATCTCTTAATCCCATTTTTAATGGAATAATTTTTGTAATTAAGAAAAAAAAATTGATCTTTTTTTTTTCTTTTTGGGATTTTTTGGAAAGAGAGAAGGGAATATTTTTTTCTTGATATATAAAAATGATGTGTATTTATAAAGTGGGAGAGGTTGAAAAGAACACTTTGCCACTTGGAATTAGTTACATAATTTAAGAAGATTATGTTTGTGTAAAGTTAGTTATTGTATATTCTTGGAACTTTCATATGATAAACCAAAGTCACAAGAAATCTATTTTTGTTGGCATAATTTAAGAAAAACAAAATAATAGGACTTTATTATAATTTATAGTAAAAGAATTTTTTTTCATATAATAGGAGTAATTAACTTCATTAGTGATAACAATTGTTTATCAAGTTATAAATTGATATTTACAAAATTAATTATTATTTGATTTCTAATTCGATATATAGTGTTTTGAAAATCGATAAATTCAAATTCAGGTCGGAAGTTGTATTTTAGGAATAAATAGTTATTTGCAGACGTTAGTTAGTTCGAACGTAACTAACGCAAATGTTAAATTAGGTCGAGTGGATCTACTCATCTGTTGGTTACGAGTTCACATGAATTTAATCATTTTGTACAATGTTCGTTTTGAAAATCAATAAATTTTAGATTCAAGTTGAAAGTTCTATGTTGAAAATAAAGCGTTATTTGTTGATGTTAGTTTATTTCATTGTAATTAATGCAAATACTAAATTAGGTCAAGCGGATATAGTCATATATAGTTTACGATTCACATAAATCCGATCATTTTGTACAATGTTCGATTTTGAAAATCAATAAATTTTGATTCAGGTTGAAAGTTCTATGCGTCGGGAATAAATTGTCATTTGCCGACGTTAATTAATTCGAATGTAATTAATGCAAATACTAAATTAGGTCAAGTAAATTTACTCATTTGTTGGTTATAAATTCACATGAGTCCGATCATTTTAATTTAAATATTGGACTATATATTTAATTATTTTAACTTAAAATTATTAGAAAATTCTAAATTTCAGATTCTCGATATTTTATTAAATCTGAAATATTTTATTTAATTAGGAAAGAGAAATTCCAAAAGGGGAGAAAATGTGTATACCAAATTAAATATTATCACCAATGATTTGAGTAAGTTTAAGATAAGATAGTATTAGTGAAGATTTAATAATATAATACAAGCTGTCACCACTTATTTCCAAAATTCCTTTTTGGCAATACTTTCCTTGGCTCCAATCATTTTTCTTTTAAATCAAATTTGCTTTCGAACTTGATTAATGTGAATTTACATCGAAATTTTTACTTTTTAAAATAAAATATTCTCTATCAAAATTATCAATTTTTATTTTCGGAACTCAAATATAAAACTTTTCATTACCTTCAATAATTTATCAATCGATCACAAAAATAATTCACTTCTTTATAATTGTGACATGATTGGTCCAAATTATATTAATTATAATTCTTAATTACAATGTTCAACATCTTAATCAAGAAATGTTTTGATGATGGTTTTGTTTAATCAGTCAAAAGTGTATTTACATCTACTCTAAATTAATTTACTAAAAAAAAGTGTGTCGAAATATACGATAGGATCTTTTCGATTTTAATTAACAATTTGAAGTTCGAGTTCTGATAATTAAGAAAATTTTCAATGACAAGTGCTTCTTCATTAAATGAAATATTACATGACACGAACCTTAACTAGTCAAATCAATAAATAAATGTCATAAAAAAATTAGTATCTTTTATGTATATGTAAAAGATAAAATAATTAAACTTTAAATACACACCCAAAAAAATGCATGAATTCCTATTTTGCAAGCTATATCATTCCTTTTCAAGATGAATAGTGTGATAATTATGTTAAACGTTCAAATTGTTGGTTTGAAAGCTTTTAAGATTCTTATCCCAATTTTTTAAAGTGTGTTTTTGCGGATTGACGCGTCAGCTTCATGATTGTATTGTATTATTTTTATTAATTATTTCAATCATAAATATATAATATTATCTTTTAAGCAGATAGATGTCGATTGACGTGTTTGCTTCAACTATTTGATTTTATTATGTTCTTTTTATTAATTATTTTTTCGGTTGCTTCAACTATAATTTACAATATTACCCTTAGTAAATTTTTTCTTCTTAAAGAAAACTACCAATTGATGTGTTTGTTTCACTTGCTTGATTTTACTATGTCGTTTCTATTAATTATTTATTCAGCTGCTTTAATTATAAATTTACAACATTACTCCTAATAACTTATTGTTTTTCCTTAAAAGCAAGATATCAATTGTCGTGTCTGCTTCCATTGCTTGATCTTACAATGTTACTCCTAATAAATAATTTTTTCAGTTTCAGTTATTAACAATTTAAAATATTTTTAAAAATAAATGCAATTTTGATTGACTCTCAAAATCTCATATATGCGACATAAATTGAAACAAAATAAGTAAAATATATTATTTAAAAATAACATAAAATGTTCTATAAGTCCTAATAATTAACAACTTAAAATTTTAAAATATATATTAAAAATCTATCAGTATCACATAAATTGAGAAAACAAATATGTGTTGAGCCTGTGCTGGCGGGCTCTTTGACTATCATGTGTGTATATATATATGGGGAAAAAAAGAAAAGTTCAAGAAAAATGTCATATTTTTGTATTTAAAAATAATTAAACTTTACATTTTTAATATTTCTTTTAATGACATATTTTTATTAACATATAAATCACATCAAATTTAAAATTAATTTATTTTTTTAAAAAATCAATTCTTAAATTTCAGATCGAACTAAATTATATCATATAAAATCACAATGAGGAAGTAATTGAAAAAGTTGATTGCTAAACAAAGAGCAATAATTATGAAAATCAAGACAAAATGTCTAATATTTTGTCACAGCTTAATCATATCAATATGACAACAATATTTAAAATAATTTAATTTAAATTTTTTTATTGTATAAACTTTAATTTTTTAAATTTTATGTCGAATCAAATTTGTTACATAAATCGAAAGTGAAGGGGTAATTAAAAATGAAAAAATTGCAAATTACACGAAGTGACAAACATTTAATGGTTATTATGTACTTTAGTTACAATTTCGAATAATTACTGAACGTGGCTATAGTTTGATTAATTTTTCTAAAATTTATATAATTTTGTCCCTAATTGTATAAATTCAGAATTTATATATATTTATCCTAACTATTTATGTACAAAATACATTTGATTTGTATATGTTACAAAAAATTTATAACTATTAGTTATCTGTATACAATTTACAGATATATTTTATTTCTATAAATAATAAAAAAATCAGAATCGAATATACAAAATTTGTATATATTTATCCTCTATATATTGAAAAACAAAATATACAAACAATAATACCTATAGCAAACAGAATTATAGCTAAAAAAATATAATTAGACAAATTGTAGCTAAAAAATATAATAATTTTTTTTATAAAAATTGCTCATTGAAAAATAGGAAAGAGCAATAATTATGAAAATCATCAAGACAAAAAAGTATTACTAATTGTATGTCACAAACTAATCATATGATATGACAATAATTAATTAGTAGGAATATAATATGTATAAAAAAAATAAAAATAGAACTTGACATGGACAAGAGTCACAAGACCTTGAAGGATACTAATTGAATAATAATTAGAGCTTGCACGATTAAGCTATAGGAGAATGGTTGGGATCGAATTTCATATTTTTTTTAATCAGATATTTCGAATTTAAACTTTTGAATTCACCTATCGATTAGGGATTCATTTGAATCCTTTCGACAAATTCACGTGTCTATTTTTTTAATTTTTCAACCCCCTAAATTAAAATTTTGACTCTGCTATTGTTTGATGTTTTCTGTAACGTTCTTTATTATTTTCTTATTGTACTTGTAATTATATGAGATAATTTTTTGATCTCATCATTTTAATGTGAATTTATTCTAAAATTATCCGATACTTCAAAATTTAAATTAAACACATACTAAAATCATCTCAAATTTTATTTCAATATTATTATTCTAATCTCACGTACCCTTCGTGTACGTGTGGGACACAAGTTAAATGTAAAAGATTTTTGAGTGCTAAAAAGTCAAGATTGCCCTTGTGTCCGTTTCCCAAAGGCCACGTATTTGATGGGCTGTACTGGGCTTTTACCTTATTTTTCGCCGTCATCTACGAGAGCCCTACCAACTTTATTTATGAAATAAATAAATATATTATTTATTATGTCGACCAAAAAAAAAATTGTACAATTCAATTCCAAAAATTAATTTTAAAACATGATCTAAGTTAATTCGAAATCTAATTTTTTTAAAAAAATCAACAAGATCAAATAACACTTGTCTATTTATGTGGGACTATGGTACTATATTCCTTGCACATTCAAGATTCGATAGTTGAGACGTTTTAGTTATCATGATAAAGTTTGATGCAATTTTTTTAAAAAAATTAATAAAAAGTGATATTTGACTAATATATCCCTTATTAATAAATAAATTTTTATCTATATATGTGCCTCTTAACTCTAGAATAATAATACAAAGGGCAAAGTTGAAAATAGATAATTAATTATATTTTAATTATCTTAATTAATAACCATTTTTTGTATACGTGATAATTAAAATGAAACAGACGGAGTAATTAGTACCAAAAGTTAGTTCTTTTCTTGAAATTTGAACTACACGATTTAATTCTAACTATGTTGTTCAAACTTAGTAATTTAGGAAGCAAAGTCTTGAAAATATTGAACTACATATAAACATATAATCTATTCAAATTTGAAATATTAAAGTTCAAATTAAATCGATTGTTATTGCTGCTGTTGTTATTGTTATTGCTTTTCTAACAACAACAACAACATACCCAGTAGAATCCTACAAGTGAGATATGGGAAGGGTAGAATGTATGCAGACCTTATCAATATCTCATAAAAGTAGAGAAGCTGTTTCCTAGATTGTTATTGCTTTTCTAATTTCTTGAAATGATGAAAGTAGGGTAATTGAACTTTAGGAAACATGTAAATAGTTTTAGATAAATTTACAAATAATGAATTATTATTTTTAATAGATTAAATATATTAAATTATGCCTTTGATTTCGAGGCATTGTCTCTAAAGTTGGATACAAATAAAATTATGTTGCACATGAGGTCGAATCTAGATGATAAATTGTGTTACAATTAAGTTAACATTTTAGAGTTTTCTTTTCATTTATGTCACATGTGTTGAGTTTTTATTGTTATTAATCAATATTTGTTGATAATGTCATTATATTTACTAGTTAAATATACGTATTTTGCAAGTATGTGATGCGTTAATTTAAAAATTATATATAAACAATATTTGTTATTAAATAAATATAATATTTATGTAAATAAATACTGTTTATTTGATATAATAGTTTAATCTATTGTGAAACTACAAATATTCCTAAATATAAAAAGAATAGTTTAATGTTTTCAACGTAATTTTACTGAAGTTTTTTCATTTTGAATTTATTATATTACATATTTTTATTAATAAAATATTTGATAATCAAAATTTTAGTTAATTATTTACATAGAATAGTCCTAAATCAAAAGAAAATTCTAAATATAAAGAATTTTTAATCCAAAAGTGAATCTTGAAACTAGAGGAATAAAAGATAAAATAATAAATTAAGAAAAATAGTAAAAAGACGATTTTATCCCCAAAAAAGAGAGTATTTTAATGAAGAGCAAAAAGTTCAAATAGCATTTTTAAAGGATTTTTACGCTGTTGATATATTATAAATTATAGTTATATTTTTTTATAATTAAAAAAATAATTTAATTATATCAATTTATTAAGTTTTCTTTAAAATCGATTTTCTTGTTGTCAATATTAATTAGCTCTTTACAATTATTATAAAAGAATTAATTGTATTTTGCAACACCTTATATAAAAAGTAGATATAGAAAATTTTAGTACGACAAAGGATGCATTCGAAAGAGAAATAATATTTTCGATAAAATAATTGTCGATCTTTTAATATTCAATTGATCAACTAAGTAAACAAATGAACTTATTTTTCTTAAATAAATTCTTTATAAAAAAACTTATGGGCTACAGGTCACATTATTGCAAATTAATTCATTCAAATAATTAATTTGATGCTTCATAAAATTGTGATGTAACACACAACCTAAATATATCGATAATTTTTCTACAAAATCATTATGGGAACTATTATTCATTTGAAAAGTCATAAGATGGATTAATTATTGAAAGAAAAAAGTCTTTATTGCATTTAATCGGTTCAATTTAGGTATGAAATTTAATTGTTAGAGTTTTAATTTTGATGATTAACAAATACTGGAAAGATAACGTATGGACTGGTTAAATAGTTAATGACCAAATATGTAACATCCTAAAAGTTTCTAAGCTAAGATACGGACCGTTCTTTTTATGTGTATGAGATCATATAGAATGGTTCTAAATTTGCGTACAGGTCTTAAGGGCAATTTTTTAGGGGATAATAAATTTGAGATGAATTAAGGTCACAAAAATTCTTTAGCAACAAATCTGAGCTAAAACGTCCTTTACCGGTTGAGTCTTGATATGAGATTTTATGAAGTTAGGTGATCCAATAACTTTTTAAGTTGTGAATGCATGTTAAGGTCCTTTCCTAAGTATTTAAAGTGTATCAGATGTGATTTAAGGTCATAGGAGACCTCCAAAGTCAAGCTAAATTCAAAAACATTTCTATCGGCTAAGTTTCAATATGAGTTTATATAAGGGTCAACTTCAAATGTCCATATCTCTCATCACACAAAGAGTTGGGTGACACATTACCTATAAAATTAAAAGTCTTTGAGTATTCTTTTCAACGCTATTGATTTTTTCTTATTTGGAGTTTGAGGCAAAAAAATTATGGTTATTTTACTGAAGCATGTCTGAGTTGCAAAATTTGGCGAGCTTGGTGTCGATTCGGCGACTCGCTGAATGGATTTGGCGCATCGTTGAATTAGCTCGTCCAATGATTTCGAAAACCTCCAAAAGCCGTAATTTTAGGTGTCTAAAGGTCTCATTCGATGGTTCACTGAATGGTTCGGCAATGAAACCTTTAGACCGCTGATTTGACCTTTAGACATTTTAAGTACTAATATTAGTCTGCGCTGCAACATTTATGATGTAGATATTGGTGTAGAGATCATCAGCAGATAATTCATTGAAGATCTATTCATTCCAAATAAGTGGTGAGACCTTCTTGTCTTCGAAGGATCCTTTTTTATTTCTTGAGATAGTCTTGGGATTGTTTTGGCACCTTCTTATGATTGAGTTGATAGAAACTTAGAGTTAGAGCAGCGCTTGCTTTCCTTTCAGAGTCAAGAAAATTATTATTATTTATTAAAATTGAAACAATGAGTTTTTATAATAAGAAAAGCCCTGAAAAGTACTATTTTTATGATGATTTAAATGTTCGCTTCAGTACTTTATTATGATTTTTATTGAGTCTTCCGGCTAGTTGAATGAGTGATTAGACCAAGTGGTTCGTTTAGAACCAAAAATAGTTTCTAAGTGCCCGCAACACTTAGAGTACTCTCTCGGAGCGTGACAAAGAGTCAATTGAACATTTTTCAATAGGAAAACTTCAATGAAAAAATAATAATTTTTTAAGTAGTGCCCCTTTCNNNTGGGTCTAGGGAGATAAAATATACGCAAACCTTGTCATTACCTCATAGAGTAGAGAGGTTGTTTCCTGGGAACCCTCGTCTCAAAAATTCATAAGCAGAATAAACTGAAGATGAAAAAACGTAAAAGAACTTTACTTAATTATATTATGTTCTACAAATTTATATTATATACATATCTTCTTATTCAAGACAACCTAATCACAAGACTAATTAGACGACACAATGTATTATATATAGGCTAATTAATTAAGCTTCTCAAATACTTGAAACGAATTTATGTACTAATTATTTGGTTTAGATACAAGTTATGCAGAAATTATAATGTAAAAATCGACTTTTTATATCGTGTTTTATCAAACAAACGGCCCCTAGTGTTTTAAACTAATCCAATGATTATTAGTTAATTATCACTTTAGCGTAATTCAATTAATTAACCCTAATTATTTCTCATCTTAGTTGTATCACTTAATTAAATTGTTTGTAATTTGGTGTAAACACCAAATATAAGTTAATTTTTTCTTGTTATTGTGTTACTTCTTCATTTAGGACATGCTTTAATAGTAATATAAATGTCTAGATATATTTAAAATTATAAATATAAAAATACTTAAACATTCATGAATCACTGATTTAGGAGAGAAGCTGATAGATGAGTAGTCTTTCTCTTTCGATTCACGGAATGTGATATAAAATTAGATATGAGTTTGCGATATTTTAAAATTATGTATGTATTTCTTTGATTTTTAAAATTTAGAGTCTATCCAAACTTTGATATTTAAATAAAAGTAATGTAGTACTAAGTAACATGATATTATTTCTTTAAATCAAGTTTTGTGTCTAATTAAGTTTATTAATTAATTCAATAATTGATAAGAATGAAATGATGTAACATGCACAAAATAAATAATAATTATATATGAGTGAATGACGTATAGATTATTCTCTCAATCACATGTTATTATCACAATTTTGGAAGAAATAAAACTAATGATTGTGAATTTTTGGAGGAATAATATTAAAAAACTTTCTACTAATAATAAAAATGATATCTTCCACCGTCCTTAATTAGAGATCTCGAATTCGATTTCTTAGAAGAAAATAGTTGTATTGAGAGCCTCGCTCGTAAAAACAAATATTATAATGTAGATACTTGAATTTAATCAAGTATTAAATATCGAGTGAAAAATAAAAACGTTTTCGTTATTGGTGGATTGAGTGACAACTTCGTATTTTTATCATATCTTCTTGCAAACAAAACAACCAATAATTTATGGGCCATGCATGCATTATATTTCCATATGTGTCTATTTTCATTTTGTTCACTTCCATAAGTTATGGCCAATTCTATATATATAGAGACATTCATGGAATAAACGTGAAGGGACTTTACACAACTTCATCCTCAAATTACCCCCTCCCTCCGATTTTTCGGAGGTAAAATTTGAAATTTATGAATTCTGATATTGAATATGTGAATCCCTTTATAATATTTTGACTTTACTTTTTTTTTTTGATGTACAAAGCAAGAAGTCATAAGTATCACGATCTACGTCTATGACACATCCATATTACAACAACAACAACATTACCCTCACCTCAAAGGCTCCCGCCCATTGCGGGGTAAGGAGGGGGGGTCGGATGTACGCAATCTGACCCCTATGTTTAAAAACATAGCGCGATTGTTTTCTGATGATCCATGATGAGCGTCGAAAGTTGCATTGACTAACTGCTGCTTCACAATTGAAAGAAGCGCAGACAGTTTAAAGAGTCATTTTGCTTTATTCCATCATACCCCAAAGCCAAAAAATAGTGAATCTTTGGCTCCATCCAAGACACATCCATATTGTCTACTTTAATTAATTTTAGACTCGTATGGATTTATTTTTGGAACTACTTTATGTTAAGCCTCAAAAGTGTGTGTACGATTATGTGATTTAATTTATAACTTATAAAGCTCTTCACTTTTCTTTTGCATTTTGATGTGAAATTTGTCTAAGATATCATGTGTACGTCATCTTCAGAAGCTAACTCTTCAATAAAACGCTAAAAGCCTTCTAATCTTGCTTGACCTGCATTCACCAGCTTGCTCTTTATCATAGGCGTCTCATGCATTACTCCCTCCCCTATTTAGGGACTCAACGTCTTTGCCGAGGTCAATTTGTCCCAATATCCAATTGAGGGAGTAGAGATTCTGATACCATTTTTCATATGATATGAGTTTATGACATGTATTATCTTCTTGCCTATGCCTACACAAATTTAATTTTTGAGTTACGCCACATCGAGCCTCAAAAGAGATAGCATGTATACCATGTGAATTAATTGAGTTATGTCTTATAAAGCTCTTCACTTTCCTCTCTCATTCTGATGTAGAATTAGCCTAAAGTATCATGTACATCTCATCTTCAAAAATTCATCGGCTAAAAGTTTATCGATTTTGTTTGATGAATCGAAAGGATCGACAAAATTGAAAATTGGATCAAGAATAGGAGAAAATTATTAGAAGGGAATAGAGTACCCTAATTTTACTTTTATTTATTTATTTTATTTTTCTTTTATGATCAATGTTAGTTGCACTTGCCGTTCCAATACCTTACATGTCATTTTGCCATATCTAGTCTTTCTGCTTATGGGTTTTGAGTTGAGGGCTTTAGGAAACAACCTCTCTACTTCTATGAGGTAACAGTAAGGTCTGCGTACAATCTATCCTCCCCAGACCCCACTTGTGGGACATCACTGGGTATGTTGTTGTTGTATTTTTCTTTTATGAAAATTTAATTTCTTTATATATAACTATATATTAATTTCTTGTTTTAAATTCATATGTTATCCATTAGGATCTTGACACAAGTCATCAAAAGGGCTTCTACTTTTGGTCCATCAAATTGTCATTTCCTAACCCCCTTTCTTTTATTTATTTATTTATTTATTTATTAAAAGATTATAATTAAAATGTAATTATCAAAAGATTCCATTTAGAAATTGATTTCAACATGTCTTAATCACTTTGTTTCACTTTTGGGTTACCATTAAAAAATAAATAAATTATCCCAAAGCAATTAACAGAATTAACTGCTGCCTGTCTCCTCTTTGGCCTTGGAAATATTTATCTACTTCATATGATTAGATTCTCTCTTTAATAATTATTTTCTATAAAAATATTTTATCATAAAGATTATTAGTTTAAAAATGATTATTTTTATGTTCTGTCAAATTACATCTCGATAATAATCATCTTCTATAATGATTATTTACCATAATGATAAAATTTTTCTTGAAATCAATATATTTTTATTATGTTAAATTATATGTTCTTTATAATTAATAAAATTTTATCAAAATGGTAAAATATATATATATATATATATATATATATATATATATATATATATATAATATTAAAATATATATATAAAATACTATTATCTCTTCGTCAACAAATGTTAAAGTCTTTCGAGTGCTTTCATTGGTGCCTTTTTTATATTATTTTATTGC
>JAOTQR010000092.1:2278887-2294507 GCA_025774065.1 Solanum ossicruentum | reverse complement strand
GATCAAAGCCTATAACAGTATAATTCTCATCTATCCCACTTCAAGCCATAAGGGAAAATTCTACAGTTTATCAAGTTTTCGCTAATTCATCGAGTGTCATCAAATCAATATCATAAAGTAATCATGTAAGGACATAAACAGGTCAATGATATAATGAATAACCAATCTCAAAAACACTCCATATATCATAACAACCAGAGCATTACGGAAAAAAATGAATGCTGTGAGAGGTAAATAATGTTATGTAATGCAATGCAATGTCAAGTAAAATGATGCATGTCTGTCCTACCATACACATCGACTGATCATAAACATGCCTCAGTTAGAACCCATGGGGGCCACACATGGACCATGTATCCGTCGCGGCGCGCGACACGTCCCTCGAATCATGTATCTGTCGCGGTGCGCGACACGTCCCTCGAATCATAGTAACCGTCGCGGCGTGCGACACGACCCTCGAATCATAGCACATTTTTCCTTTTTTTTTCACTAGCCGGAACCATTTCCCTTAGGCTTTACATCTTTTTTCTTGGATCATGCAGCAAACACATAGTAATGCACAATAATCATGTTTATGAAAATAAAATATGCAAGATGCCCATACAAATTCATATATCTCAAAAATCAAGAATGGGTAGTTCAATACCATAAATATTGTCATATCCTCAATCTCAATATCATCACAACCTTAATAACATTCACATCTAAAAGTAAGTATCACTTCAATATCAATAACAAATAATCACTACTTCACATATAATAAACTTCAACCATTAATTCACAAGTCAAATATCACCATGGAATAATTATCCCATTTAAAATATTACAATCAATGCCTACATAAATTGTTCTCAACGCATTATACAAGAAGTACAAGATTCTATATACTTAACAAAGGTTAACAAATTCACTTGCCTTAGCCAAAGACAATCAATCAACCACTTGAGTCTTCCCTTTCCGGATAGAATCCGCAGCACCACGATCTAACCAATTAAGAATTCACAATTAAATTTGGAAACGAACAACACCCATGTTAGTATATTACCTAACCTAGACCCGAAAAGTCACCTAAATCTATAATCTAGGTCCTAAAACTCAAGCCTAGGGTTAAGTCTTAATTTTTTTTCAAATATCAAAATAAATAAATAAATAAACATTTATATGATAAAATACACCTAGTATTTGATTACCTATGCTATTATGTCAAAACTTAAATTATAGAATAGTGTGTGTGTGTATATATATATATATATATATATATATATATATATATATATAGGACATACGATCAATATACAAATAATACTGTTCTGACCCTGCTCATTTAAATTAACCCTTTCTTGATAAAATTGAGCCTCTATGAACAATATCATATATATTACATAGGGTTCATGTACAGAAAGGCTCTATCTTTTTTTTTTTTTTTTTTGATTTGCACCGGGTGTCCGAGTCTCTTAGAGCCCCTACTAATCCCGGGGGTGCACAGGCAAGTGCACCACGGTTAAGAATAGGAATTTTAACTTTACAAATTAAATATTCACACAGGTGAACACCCTTGAATAGATATTGTACAAAACACATGCCCAATAGACATTTTGATAAGAAGCTGAACTGCATGTTTTGAATTTATTAAACAATTCCAAGCATACAACAGTAAACAGTTGTGCAAGCAGAAATTGTGTCCCTTATGGCTGTAGAGGAAAGTAGTACCTAATCACTACCTCTATCTAAGAGCCTTGCCAAGAAAAGCTCTATGAGGTGAACTTACGTCCTTCTCTAGACAAGTGTTCCTGCTTGTGCTGTAGTTGTTCTAGACAAGTGATGGAAATTAAACACCTAATGCATCTTAGATTGTTCAAACCAAAAAATAATGGCATCTCCATATATAGATACAACAACAACAACAACATACCCAGTGAAATCCCACAAGTGGGTTTGGGGAGGGTAAAATATATGTAGACCTTACTACTACCTCATAGAAGTAAAGAGGCTGTTTCCTGGGAACTCTCATCTCAAAACCCATAAGCAGAAAGAAATAGATATGACAAAAAGGAAAAGGGAAGGGAACAGAAAGGGCGACTAATTATGAATAACACATGGCAGTATGTAAATATGATAAACTAACACATATACGACAGATAATGAGAACACATGATAAAAAAACACGTCCTCCACCTAACCCTACTATACCCCAAGGCCATGCATCCACCTAACCATCTCCATATAGAGATGTATGTTACAAAATGTATAGTCATATCTAGTATTTATATCATAATCATAGGTAGAGATATTTAGGAATCTTTTCTGATTTTATTTCCTTAGATTTACTTGTACACCTATAAATAGCTCTACAAGGGAATTGATCCATTTGATTCGATATTTTACAATGTACAACCAGAGAAAACCTCATTATAGTCAGCCCCAAGCCTGGATGAACAAGGAGGCTATGATAGGTTGACAGCCAACGCAAAGTTATCTAACTATTTAGAACCAATTGAATCCTCGGCCCCTTGGTAAAAGCTCAGCAGATGATCTGTGGATTAGGAAAATGCCACTAATTTGACTGCTGCCACAAACAGAAGTCTGGTATTTAAGTGGAGATGAGTAGAGGAACAAATTCATTATCCACACACAGGCTTCATATAGTTAACACCAAATATTTTGGACTCAGATGTAGTTGATTGATACTGATCAGGAGAGACAGATTACTGCATCTGATCTGGGGCGTATTCCCTAGATTTAGTTTTTAGAAGTATTTAAGTGTTACTTGTTAAACTACAGACTAAAATCGAAAAGCATAAAAACCACATTTCAGGGCTTCAGACATCAGCTTGCAAGCAAAAACAGACCTCTCCTTTGTCATCAAGCATTTCAAATTACCAATTTAAAATAAATATATCTAGTTCAATTCCATCACATGCTGAAGATTGATTCACTCTCTGACAACAGCAAAAAGTTAGGACTGTAGTAAGAATAAGGCGCACATAACATATGTGTGTAGCCCATGTCAGAAAGGAGCATACTTCAGGAAAAACTGCATTAACATCTGTTGAAAGAATGCAACATGGCAACGTAAGTTAATGTCTTTATAGCAACTGTCAAGGAATGCCCTAAAACAGAAATTAGAGAAGGTTAGCAGATCAGTCAATTATGAGAATTAAAAAATTAACATTACCACCAAAAGTCCGTCTTTAAGCCAAAGCAATCATTGATATATGATACATGAAAAAAGAGAAGAGAACAAAAAGAAGAGAATGAAAAGGACCAATCAATCTCACTTTTAATTTTAAAAGTTAGCACAAAATACTGAAGGAGCAGTGAGCAACTAGATAACAATGGGTGTAAAATTATGAGGCATGAGGATGGAACTGGAGACGAGGATGAACTTTGACAGACACTTCAAGCAAACACTGTGATTTGGCTAGAGCCTAGAGTAATAAGTTACACAAGAATGAGCAATTTTAGAACGAACTTTTCCAAGATAAATTTGCAAGGAGGACCTAGCAAGCTGGTGTAATACAATTGACTTATGAGGTGAAAGCAGAAAACACATATTTAACTCTAGGGCAAAGTTATAAGAATTTTTGGTGCATATCAGTCTGGAAAAGACAATGTATGTACACACAAGTAAATTAGAAAAGAAATCTGATTCACCATCCAATAGCTTTGAGAAGGTCACTCACAAGTTCTTCATGTCCAATGCTGGGATCTTGCTTTGAATGAATTACATGCTCCTTGAACCATTCAAAAACAGAAAGGCCTTCCTGTTTCTGTGCTTGCAATCTTTTAATCGCACGTTCAATCTAAACAAGTATTCAAGGCGAGTTTTATTATGAGGAAGGTAACTCTCAAACAAAACTGATGACCAATTAAAGCTACCTAGAAAAGAAAATAAGCATTAGGCTCTGCCAATATGACGAAAATAGAATAGTTAAACATCAGGGTGGCCATGGGATGCGGTCTGTATTCTCGGAAACAGACAATAATTAGAAATCAAGGACAAATGCAAAAAAACAGTATTGCATGTCTCTTTATAGGAGGCGGAGTAGGGATGTATGAAGTTTTCAAATGAAATACTTTGCAGAAAGTAAAAGTTAAGCCACCAACCTGACTAAAGTAGTCGTCCAAAAACATTATAGCATGATCATCCTGTCCTGTACTTAGTTTGAAAGTACGTAGAACCCCTTCCCTCCTTAGAGACTGTGAAGAACAGATATACTCAAAACATCTGTTAGCTATTATAAGTTGGGTCCAATGACAAGAGATGGAAAATAATAAAGTAAAACATTGGAATACGTAAAGCATTACGTAAGGTTATCAGCAACAACAACAACACACCCAGTATAGTTCCTACAAGGTGGCGTCTGGGGAGGACAGAGTCCATACAGACCTTACCCTACCTCATAGGTAGAGAGGTTGCTTCCAATAGACCCTCAGAAATGGTCATCAAAACTGAAATGAAATCTAAGAGCTATCCATGACAGACTCAACAACTAGTGAAGTCTCTGCACCCACAAGATGCATTCTTCCAACTGCTTTGGACTAAATTTTGTGTGAAAATGATCTTACATGAGAGAAAGAAGAGGCAGACCATGATTTCAGAAAAGACAAATTATAGTGGACCAACAAAACAAAAACAACATACCTAGTGGAATCCCACAAGTGGGATCTAGTAGAATGTACGCAGACCTTACCACTACCTCATAGAAGTAGAGAGGTCGTTTCCTGAGACCCTCGTCTATAAAACCCATAAGCAGAATAAACTAGATATGACAAAAAGTAAATACCTCCAACTCTCTGTCCACTTGTGTCCGGTCCTTTACACTGCTGTATAACTGTGATCGCAAGATGAAAGGTGGAATTGAAACCTGAAAGTATTTTAATTTGACGAGTTGAGATATTATAGAACTCAATAAGGGTACACTGATGCGAAAATGACTTGAAATACATCAAAAATTCAAAAGAGTGGAATAATGAAACAACCAGAAGTATTGCATTCTTTGGTATGATATAAAACGCTCTCATACCCTCATGTTTTGCCTACAGAGGACTTTCTCTATTAAACATGGCACATGAATCATTTTTGTTTCCTTCACAATAACTAGTCGGAAACATGAACATAACTAACATTTGGGTCTCCTGTCCAAGAAAAACTCAATCTCGCATAAAATTATGTATTACTAATACAACATTTTGTTTCCGACATAAAACTCTGCATTACCAAGTACTAGAATGTTATCAAGCCCCAAAATTTGGAGAAGAAATCACCTACTCCCTCTTTTTTAGTTAGTTTCTTTTTTTTTCTTACTTTTCTTAATAGCTCATTTAAAAAAGGATGTCTCTTTTCTATTTAATTTCAACTTTCCACATGGTATATTTAAGACTATAAGATTAAAAAAGATGTGTTGATACATTGTATATATACTCAATTTAAGATCAAGAGATCCTCTTTTACTTAAACTCTGTCCCAAGTAAAACCCAGACAAACAAATTGACATACACAGAGTAGTATTTTTGCTACGGATGGAATTCAACATGAGACCCCATAGTTCTCGAACCATTATGGTCACACACTTGGTTACCACATCACTATTTCAGACACACTCTACATTTCAATTTGTTTGTATGGTTGACTTTGAAATAAAATTTGAAAAATACCAAAAGATTAAGGATACGTCGAATGTACTCGTTATTAGTGTTAAACATGTCCCGTGGATAATTGAAATTGAAAAATTGACAGAAAGTAAGTAAGACAAACAAAATCACATGTAACTAACTATAGGTGCTAAATTACCCACTATTGTACCTAACAATCTTATAATTCCTGTTAAAATGGTTTGTGAACTATCTCACCAATTCAACTCATTGTTATCAAAATAATGATGAAAAAAATGGGACCTTTTACTCACTATTGTACCTAACAATCTTATAATTTCTGCTAAAATGGTTTGTGAACTATTTCACCAATTCACTCATTGTTATCAAAATAATGATGAAAAATCGGAAAAAAAAATTTGGACCTTTTCAATACGGGGAAACTGAGCACGCATCATGCGAAGAGCCACCAGAGTATCACTGAAGTTGAAATTTTCCTCAAGTGATGGTAATTGATCGTCGTTGTGGTCCGATTCCGATTCCGGCTCGGGCTCCGGCTCGCCGGAGCGTTGCCGTTTCCGGCTAGTTGATGGGCTCGAGTTCTCCATTGTTGATACGTATGAAAATTCTCAGACTATAATAATATAAATACACAAAATAAAATTCCCAAATTATTGAAGGTGAAATGTCAACTTTGCCCTTGTTGCCTTTATTAATTCTCTGATGACTCCTTTGCTATGAAAGATGATAAAAGGAATAATCGCCTGCGTTTGACTCCAAATTCTCAAATATTTTTGGTAAATTATTTCTAAATGAAATTTGGTAAATTATTTTTAAATGAAGTTTTACAGTGTGTTTGGCCACAAAAATATTTGATAATTTCTAAAAATATGATTTATATCTATAAATTTTAAAAATTATTAAAAATATTCATAAGTTTGTATTATCATTCTATAATGAATATGTTATAACATAATTAATAACAATCAACAGCAAAATAATAATATGGGCATAATCAATATATTAATTGCATATTCAAAATTATCACTGATTCAATCGAAATTACAACTCATTAAAAGCAAATTATTTTCTCAAACTTATCACTCAAATTATAATTTAAACTTCTTCAGAACAAATAGATAAACATAAGTTAAAATAAATAAATGACAGATGCTTTTTATAACATATAAAAAGTCCAAGGGAAAATTTTAAATATTTTCAAATTTTCAAATACTAAACCTTGACCCAAATACAAGTTTTTTCTACTAGTATTTAAGAACTTGAAATGTTGCCAAATATATTTATCAAGTTTTATGAAAAAACACCGCTTCCCAATATTTGCGACCAAACGATACCTTAATCTCCAGATACAACTACATATCCAATGAAATCACATAAGTGAGATCTGAGGAGAATAAAATATACACAAACCTTACAACTACATATCCAATGAAATCACACAAGTGGGATCTGAGGAAAATAAAATGTATACAAACCTTCCACTACTCATAAAGATAAAGAGGTTGTTTTCGAAAGTCCCTCATCTCATATCTTAATCTCAGGATAATTTTGGAAAATGACTATAGTTGAGAGAACACTACCAATGTTGAGATGGAACATACTCTTTAACATTTTTGGATTGATAAACTAACATATGGAGACTCAGCAATACTAAGATATTGAGAGAATACTACCAATGTTGAGATGCAACTTTACAACAACAACATACCCAGTGAAATCTCACAAGTGAAGTATGGGGAGGATAGAATGTACGCAAACCTTACCACCACCTCATAGAAGTAAAGAGGTTGTTTCGTGGAAACCCTCATCTCAAAACTCATAAATAGAAAGAACTAGATATACAAAAAGTAAAAGGAAGGGAAAGGAACAAAGAGAGCGACTAATAATGAATATGACATGACAATATGTAAAAATGATAAAACTAACACATATATGACTGATGAGATGCAACCTTACAATCAATTAAATTTTTGGTTGGACAAACAAACTAGCATATGGAGACTTAATAATACTGAACATATATTGACAGAATACTCTACTAGTGTTGGACAAACTAAAAAATATCATGAGAGAAGAAGAGTGTTTGAATCGCGAAACACGCTTTAACTAAGGAGAGAAGAACAATATGTTGTAGCAAAAAGTTGCTAGTACTTTTGAGGTGGTTTTTGTGTTGGAAGCAAGCCGAAACGCTTCTTAAGCAGCACTCTCTGCCTTGAAAATTTATTATCTGGTGAAAACCGGGCTGCAAAGTAGCGAAGTTAACATGATCAATTACCAGAAGAACTGGTATCATCTATAGAAGGCCACAGATGAACATGGAAACAGCAAAATGGAAGAGATACAAGGGACATAATAAGTTTTACCTGGGTGAGCAGACTGTGTCGCCAACCCTAGTGGTGATTCTTTCTGCATGAGTAAAACCGACAGAGGTCAGGACTCGAACCATGTAAAGTAAGAGGCTGGCGCCAACATTCAGTAAAAGAAAAAGAGAATCTAAAAGATGGGATTGGGACAAGGCGAGAAGTGAGATGAAATATAACAACTCCCACAACTCGAGAAGCAAAGTAGTGCCATATTTGTTACTTCCTCTGTTTCAATTTTTTTGTTTACTTTCCCTTTTAGTCCGTTTCAAAAAGAAAGTCTCTATACCTGGCAATTCTTTAATACTAAACTTTTTACATGACATGTTTAAAAACCACAAGATTGAGGAGTACTTTGCTACATTCTACATATCTTTAGATTAAAATAACACGATTCAAAAAGTCATCAATATTTCTCGAACTTTGTGCCAAGTCAAAACCAAACGAATAAATTGAAAAGGAGGGAGTAGTATCCTTCTTGTTTACAATATTTATAGATGTATTACAGGTGTTGAAAACTCATTTATCTCAACAAAACGACAACTCTTTTAACATAAACAGTTCCACTGCAAACAAGTTGCTATAAACTGAATTCTGAAGAAATAATATTGAATGACATTCAAGTTGTAAATGAACACTACACCATTCAATCTGTCTCAGCAGACCTCACTCGCGCCATTATGCTTTTTGTGTAGTTCCTCAAAACATAAATTTCACGAAAATCATGAAACGAACTCAATAAAAAATATGCATTGATTCTCCTCCCACCATTTTTCCCCATGTTAGAATAAGAAAATACAACACATCTTTTGTCAGTATCACCTCAACTTCAGCACTAAAAGAACGATATGTTAGAACATCAGTAAAAGTTGAAGCCAGGAAACGACAAAGCATTTGAAGTTGAAGTTGGAAAACATTTGTGGACATTCAAGTTATGTTTGGTTAGTTTTAGTTCTTTTTCCCCGAAAAATAAGTTTGTAAAAAGTTGAAGTTTTGAATTAACTTTAAATACACTTTCAAGCAAGCATTTCAACTTGCAAAAAGAATATCAAAAAGTTAAAATGTTGTTCACAATTCAACAATCAGCCCCCATTTGCAAGTTGAAACACCATTACACACATTAGAACTTGCATACTTCACCATTGACATTCTAAAACGATATAAAGATCATATACTGAATACGATGCTCAAATTCTCCAAGAATCATACCTTAGTTGTGTAAACTTTGTCGCCATTATCGTTAATGTAAAACTGGAGATACATCTTTGGTTATGTCTTCAACTCTAGATAGAACAAGAAAGACAGAACTTTTGAGTTCTTACGTATCTTCCTAGTCCAGAACAACCATGAAGGGGTATCACATAGCATGTTTCAGGTGTGTTTGGTATGGAGGAAAACATCTTTTCAAATTTTCTCCTATTTTGTTGGTCAAAATTTTTATAGGACAAGTTATTTAAAAAAGAAGTTCCATAGTGACTTTCAACACTGATTGTTTGCTCGTCATCCCAGACACATTGCACCCCCACCCCGATAGCCAACATTTTCCCGAACCCCCCACCCCTACCGCTACCTCCAATCCCATAGCATCTAACTAGATTATATAATGTGCTTTATGAATAACATGTTCTGATTACTTACCGAACACCAAGAAAGGAGTTAAAAAAATGAACCACTTATTTTCTGCAGAAAACATTTTCCTTTCATATCATTCACACCCCTACCCACACCTCAACCTCAATAGTGTCTAATTAGCTTAGATACAAAAAAACTTTTTTATGACAAAGGAAAATCGCAGTCGCTACCCTTGAGTGCACACAGGGTAAAACCCACTCTTACGCAATAGTTTGCAAACCACATAGGAGAGATAACCCACAAGTCCGATGCAAGGAGCTCGACCCACAACGCAAACCATTTCAAACTTGAGACCTCCAACATGAAAGTTTCAGGCCCAAACCATTGGATGCCCCAAAGGGTTTAGATACAAATACTTTCAGATAATATTTTTACTACTTACCAAACAACACCAAGCAATTCCAACAAGAGCACTTATTTTCATGAAAAACATTTTCCTTACACACCAAACACACCTAAAATTAAAAAAAATTAGCAAGTCCCCACATGAATAGGAAGAAACAGAAAAGACTCATATAGAGTAAAATGATTAAAACAGTAAAAAAAAAAGCACATGAATATGAAGAAAAAGATTCATACAGAGAAAATGAAAATGGGAAAACAGTAAAAACCCACATGAATATGAAGAAAAAGATTCAATCTTTAGGGTTTTGAGAAACTAAAAACCTTAGAAAGTACCTTGATTTTTTTCCCCAGAAAGTAATACAGAACAACAACTACAATATATCCAGTAAAATTTCACAAGTAGGATCGAAAAGAACTAAAATTTAAAAAAAAAAAAAGGGTGTTATAGAAATACTGAAAATAAAGACAGGGCAAATAAGTAAACACAGACTTAGGATCAAAAGTCGACCATACTCAACAAGCACTTTTCTTATTCTCGAATATTATCTATTTAGCTAAAAGATTGTAACACCAACTCTATACAACAAAAATCTTATGCTGTTGAGCCACCTTTATAATGATTCTAAAAGTATTAAGTGATTCCGAATTAGATTCAGATGTCAGGTACGAAAGACTTCCTGATTCTCTATCTTATCAAATAAGACTGACTTTTTATCTCTCTTTTTTCTTGAATCTGATATACTTGAGCTAAAGATCTCCCAGAAATAATTTCTTTATCTCTAAGAAATAGTGATAAGGTCTGTGTATACTATATCTCTTCTCAAACCTTTTTTAAGAGTATATTTTTAACTAACTACGAAAAAAACTAGTGGCATACCAAACACACCATAAATTCAAAAAAATAAAAAATTGTGCCACCTTATAATTAAGTTGAAATTTCAATATCTTTAACTCCCTTAGAATCCACTCTATCTTTTTTTTTATTCTATATATATATATATATATATATATCTTTTTTCTTCACTTCAAATTCCTCACACAAAAACGATGTCGTTTGAAGAAGATGAAGAATCCTTTGAGCACACGCTCCTAGTAGTGCGTGAAGTAAACGTCTTCAAAATCCCTCCCCGTCCGACATCCGGCGGCTACAAATGCGGCGAGTGGCTACAAACCGACAAGATCTGGTCGGGTCGGCTCCGGGTAGTATCGTGTAACGATCGTTGCGAGATTCGATTGGAAGATCCGAACTCCGGGGAGTTGTTCGCAGCTTGTTTCGTGCCGCCGGGACAGAGGGAGAGTTCGGTGGAACCGGTGCTAGATTCTTCGAGGTACTTTGTGTTGAAGATCGAAGATGGTAGAGGGAAACATGCGTTTATAGGGTTAGGGTTTAACGAGAGGAATGAAGCGTTTGATTTCAATGTAGCGTTATCGGATCATGAGAAGTATGTGAAGAGAGATGTTGAGAAGGATCGTGATGAAGCTGAAGCGAGTAGTGATGGTCATATTGATACTCATCCTGCTGTTAATCACCGATTAAAGGTATTTTGATTTTGCTTAGTAATGTAGTTGTTCTTATTGATGAATAGTAGTACTGCAGATCTATTTGATTGTTACCTTCAAAAATGTCGCTTGGATCGTTCGAAATTAGTGCATATTTGGAGGATTGGATATGTTTGTAGCTGATATTTTTGGAGAGTCCGAGCAACATAGCTGAACGTATAGTCAATTTGGATAGTTAATGTAAATATATATGTTTTTATGTATAGTTTGCATTAGAAAGAACGCTACAATGAGATCGTAGATCCTTGCTTCTTGATAATAACTGTTCCTCTGGTAGTTAATTGAGTAGTGTTAGAATCTGTGTTACAGGGCCTCTACAAAGACAGCTTTCATTTGAGCATAGATTTGAACTCGAAACTTGAAAATTTGAGTTTTTGAAGTGAATTTGGAATTTGAAGTTGTGTTTGGACATGCATTTTACTTGGGAAAAATTGATGCTTTGTGAGTGGAAGTCCCCAAAACTAGTCTGAGCTAGTTTTTGGTAACTTTTATTTCATGGCGAAACATATGTTTGAAGATAAATTTTCAAAAACTACCAAAATCTTATGATATATTTGACCGAATTTGTGCCAAGATTGCAGCTTGGCTTGACTAAATCTGTTATTTACTATAAGCAGCTTAATTTGAAGTTGAACAAATGTATGATTCTGAGTAAATGGTCATCAAAACTGAAAATAGGATGTGAACCCTGTGTATCAAAACAAAAAAGCTCCCCCCCCCCTCTTCCCCCTCTTTTAAATTTGAATAGACTGGAATAGATACAGAAAATTTATGTAGCCAACCCCATCTAATTTGTGATTAAAATGTAGTCGATTGTTTTCTTCTAAATGTTTTATGGGAGGGGGCAGTGGTGATTGGAAAGAACTAGCCCGTCTTTTGAAGAACATGCAGTTTACATTTCATATTGGAAATACTTTTCAATTGTGTAATTGTGAATGAGTTCACAAGAGATTAAAATGCAGTTTGACTAGAGTTTGGGAACATCATATTACTCAAAGTGAGTTGAGGGGCTCGGATCCTTAACCAATCTTATTCAGTAAATTGAAAATTGAGGTTAGGTATGATATTGTGTGTCCAGTAAGTTGGTTTTCTCTGTATGCAACTTAATCTTCCAGTTTTTGCTTTTATCATCTTGCTTATTGAGTGTTGTCCATATCATTTTTTTCTTTCTCCATTTTAAAGTGATCTCTAGTTAGTGATTGTTTCTTTCTATTCCTGAGTTGTAGTAATTTGTCCCTTAATGCAGTCAATTACTCAGTTATTCATCTAAATGAGTAACTTTCGGTAGTTTGGTTCCTAGGAAGGTGAAACCATCAGGATAAATGTGAAGAACAAACCATCTAGTGGAACAGGCATGCTTTCTGCTGCTGTGCAATCGAAGACCATTGCCATTGCACCACCCCCTAGTGGAGCTAACAAGATCCGGTCTCCTCTTCCACCCCCTCCAAATGATCCAGCTATTTCTCGGAAGACTTCTACCACTGCCAGTATTGCACTCAAGGGGCCAGATGGAAGCTCAAGGCAATCCAGCGATCCATTTTCCAATCTCTCTGAGCTTGAGGTATTATCAGTTTCTTGCCATTTATAATACTTCCTAGTATTGTAGCTCTCTGCATATTGCTAAACCATAAGTCAAACCAGAGAACCTTTGCACTTTGCCCCTTCAATCAGTGGATGATTGCCCATATTTTTCTTTATTGACAAAATCATGCGAGAGACTTTGGGATTGTTTGTCTGCTGCTTTTTTTTTAAAATGATAATGATGGTGGCACCATTCAAACCAGCTTGTGTGTACCTCAACTGTTCCACGAGTATTTGCTTGGTACCCCCTACCAACTTAGGTAAAATCCTTTTGCATATATTGAAGACAAATCTTAGAGTATGGAGTGCTTGAAACTAAAGGTGGTTTCACGGCCAGCCTTAGTGAGGTATTGAAATATAGACATAATCAAGTTGATTTATTCATTAAAGAAAGACCATCTTAGCTTATGATTCAGCTGCATAGGTTTTAAAATGATAGCTTTGGCATGTCTCATCAGTCATTTTTTATTTATCATGAACTTCAGTGATTTATATGATTTGACACTCTTGACAAATGGTAGGGGGTTTGGTTTGTGTGAACCATACCCTTTCTTGACCCCACTTGTGGGACTATGTATGTTTTTGTGGTAAACTTCAATTATTTGCATATTAAAGTGAGCAACATTTCCTTGTTGCTGTCCACAGAGGAGCCTTCCTTCCGCAACTGGATCTGGTTCGAGCAAGAAGACCACAGCAGCTGGATGGGCAGCATTTTGATATTTTAAGCATGTTTTAAACATCGCTGAGATATATGCTTGTTGTACTAGGATAGAATACTATATATCCAAATTAAAAGGGCAGCTTGGTTCACTATGCTCCCGCTATACATAGGATTCAGAGAAGGGACAGATCACATTTGGTATACCCTGCGTTTCTGCGATCAGATGTTTACACACGATCAATGAAAATCAATAAATGCAAGACATGTGTCTATGTTTCTGTTCTACGAATACAATATTTTTGGGGTATTTTTAATAATATCTATCTTTGTGCCTATTGGAAATCACTTGTGATATAGGGGAATGAATCACAATGTTTATGAATGGGTACAATGAACCTCATTATTCCCTCAACATCAAGTTGGCATGTGATATGTTTCTAAGTGTTATTATAAAACCCAAGTACATTGATATAATTGATAGATATAATACATAGATGTGCTCTTTAATTTGATCTCGATTGGCATTTATATCCTCTAGCTTTAAATATGTTACAATTTTGTGTTTCATGTAGCATTTTATGTGTATTGTGTCAGGTAGAGTGCATGTATCTATTTGTTTAATTTTACAAAAGTTCAATCGCTTATTTGTGCACATCTAAAATTGGAGGGCATAGATGTCCATTGAAATTAAGTTAAAAGACATATTTACGTAGTATGCATAATTTAGTATAATAAATAGAAAACACTTATATGTAATATACCATTTTCAATTTAAAACTTTTTTTTCTTAAAATTAAATTAATTAGTTTGATATAATCCAAGTGAATCGCTTTGAAAATTAAAATCATATCTTGGATAAATTTCTATATTTCACTCAAATATTTTCATTAACGCTTCTTCATTCTAATGATATCCGAAAATTTATAGTTAACATAATGTATCATTTTTTCATTTGTAATTTTCTAAGGTAGTATTAAAGTTGATAAACTATTTCTTGTGAACTAACACAAAATTAGTTGCTCTCATTTACATTTTTTTTTAATTTACAAAAGTAGTTGGATATGCGCACACGACGTTCATTATGGGTCATGCGGAAACAATCGCTTTATGTTTTAAACATAGGGATCAGGCTGCGTACATCCGACCCCCTACCCCGCAATGGGCGGGAGCCTTTGAGGCAATGGGGTAATGTTGTTGTTAGTTAGATATGCGTACACATTCACATGATGAAAAATGTAAAAATTACATATATCATCTAATACACAATTAACATTATAATTACGGACGCTATCATCTCAAATTTTAAAATTATATTAAAATAAAAAATAATAGAAAAATCAAACAAATTAAGTTACGCGAATATTTAATCGAAGGACACATAATTGTTTATATTTTTAAAAAAAATATTTGAATTGTTAGTAATATTTTTCGTAAATGTACATATATAATGACCATAATAACATATACATATGTTCAATTATTAACGAGTGATATAAATATTCGAAAATACGATCAAATGTAAAAATTATATATATATTGTTGGAAACTTCGACGAGCCTAACGCACCCACTATAGAGGACCTAAAATGTACTACACACACTACACCAACTCCTTGTGGTTGGTTAGCCTTTGATTTTATAAATTCTTAGTGCACAGTAATACTTAGGCGGCAGTGCCGACCATATATCATTCAGGCAGTATAACCAACCATATATCACTTAGGCGGCGGAGCCGACCATATAATAAAATAACACCAACACTAAGAACTTATAAAAAACCAACTAAGGTTTAACCGGGAAACTTAAGAGAAGAGAACACTTTTATTAATACAAAATACAATTACAATATTACTTACCTCACTATTT
>JAOTQR010000092.1:2266467-2278734 GCA_025774065.1 Solanum ossicruentum | reverse complement strand
CATTTTGATCCAATGGCTACAATTGATGGCCTAGAATCTTCTCCTAAAATATCTAGATATTTCTTACTAAATATCTTGGATATTTACATATCAAGACTAGCCTAGAGTCTTCTAGAAGTTCCCAAAGTCTTCTTGCAAGATCTACATGTTTCTACGGAATTCTAGAGAATTCCAGAGTCTTCCAAACTGTTCTAGAGAACTCCACACGTCTCTAGAACTTTCTAGACTATTCTAGAGAATTCTCCACATCTCTAGAACCTTCCAGAATATTAGAGAAAGTAGGAGATGATAATTTTAACATATATCATCTAGTAAACGATTTGCATTATTATTAGGGACACTACCATCTTGTGTTTCAAAATTCAATTAAATAAAAATAACTGAAAAATGGGATAAATTAAGTCGCGCGATTATTTAATCGAAGAACACATGAAGTTATTGACATTTTAAAATCAATTATTTGAACTATTAATTATTATTTATTTTATCATATTTACAATTTGCCAAGTACATTTCATTAGTAATCACATCTTCTTTTCGTTCCCTTCCCCTCTGTTTTATCATATCTAATTCATTTCTGCATATGGGTTTTGAGATGAGGGTCACAGGAAACAATCTCTCTACTTGGTAGCGATAAGGTCTGCATATATTATACCCTTTCCTTCCCAGACTTCACTTGTAGGATTCGACTGGATATGTTGTTGTTTGTTGTTGTTTTTGAACTATTAATTATTATCACGATAATAACATATACAATATGCTCGAACTATTAACGAGTGATAAATATTTTGAAAACAATAAATAGGGAATGGGAGGAAGGTGATCCAATAGCTTTCCAAAATCACTTGTAACCAACGAAACTGCCGGTTAACTGTCCTCTTCTTCTTTTTTTTTTTTTACATTTACTTCAAAAAACAAAGAGAAAAAAATTACTATTGTTGAGAATATAGTAATAATGTTACAAAATATTTGTCCATATTCATGATATATATATATATATATATATACAAAACTTACACCATTTTTAATCAATCTGAATATTACTGTATCTCTCAATCTTCTTCTCTTTCACAAAAAATTTGGGGGTAAGCTGAAATATTATTATCTTGTTTTTCTTTTTTAATATAGTTTTGCATTTATGATTTTCTTATGCTTTTTATGAATCATGTGGGCAAGTTTGGTGTATATGGGTGTGGGTGTTTCGTTTGGGGATTCTTTATAACAGAGTAAGAGTTTGTCAAAATTTGAAATGTGAGTTTTCAAGATTGGTCATTTTCCTTTGTGGGGTTGTTTTAATTTGAAATAAAGTTTTGATCTTTGATGAAAATTGCATCAGAAATGGTGATGATTGGATTTGGTGGCGGAGTTCGGATTTTTAGTTTATGGGTTCTGAAATGCAATCCATTGTGGTTCTTTTTTCATATATTATGGGGATTGGATGTATGAATTCTTCATTTGTGTATGAATCCATTGTGGGTGTTTTTTAAATATTCTTTTGCATTTATGACTTTTCTTTGTGTATTTTATGAATCATGTGGGCAAAGTTTGGTGTATATGGGTGTGGATATTTTGTTTGGGGATTCTTTATAATAGGGTAAGAGTTTGTCAAAATTTGAATGTGAAATGTGAGTTTCCAATATTGGTCATTTTCCTTTGTGGATTTGTTTTAATTTGAAATAAAGTTCTGATCTTTGATGATTGGATTTGATGGTGGAGTTTTTTCTTTTTCTAGAAAAAAAATATAGGGGGTAGGGGAAGAGGAAATGGGGAAGGGATTACAATGTGGGGAATCGAACCCTCACCAAGAAGGTGAAAGTTCAGATAGCCAACCAACTGAACTACTAAGATTCATCATTTTCCTTGGTGGGTTTGTTTTGATTTGAAATAAAGTTTTGATCTTCGATGAAAATTGCATCATTAATATTGATGATGGATTTGGAGGTGGGAGGGGGAGTCAGGATTTTTAGTTTATGGGTTCCGAATCACTATCTGTTTTGATTCTTTTTCTGTATTCTTTGGAGTGTGGAGCTGGATATATGAATTTTTCATTTGTGATTGAAACAAACGTGATGTGGGTGTGGGTATTTTGTTTGGATTCTTCTAAATAGTGTTATAAGTTAGCCAAAATTTGGATGTATTCATAATTTCAAGATCCTCAGCAATGAGTTTGAGTTTACAAGATTGTTCATTTTCCTTGCGGGGTTGTTTTGGTTTGAAAGAACGTTTTGAACTTTGATGAAAATCATCTCAGTAATGATAATTGGATTTAGAGGTGGAGTCGTGGTTTTTAGTTTATGGGTTCTGGATCACAATCCATTTTGGTTCTTTTTTTCATGTTCTTTTGTATTATGGAGATCAACAACAACAATGCCAGTGTATTCTCACAGGTCGGTCTGGAATATGGAGATTGGATATATAGTTTATTATTTTGCCTTGATATATTTTGTTGAGGTTTTGCATTTGGTAATATCTTGATTTTGATGGAAAACCAGACTAAAATTGGGTTTAACTAATGATCAGAGAAGCTGGCTTTGGTATGTTCTGCATTGAATTGATTCCCGTATTTGTTTTTGGTAATTGAATGGTTCGAAATGAAATCTTGATTTCGATGGAAAGAAAAGAAGTGTTAGATTTAAATACTGTCATTGTCAAATGCAGATGATTTATATGTTCTGCATTGAAATCATTCCAGCTTCACTCATCTTCTCATTTCGTTGTTGCTCATTTTCGTTAGGCTAAAGTGTTTGGCCTTTCCAATATATGTTTCTGTTAATTATGATGTTTCTGAGTAAAATCTTGATTTCGGTGGAAAACTAAAAGAAAAGTTGGATCTAATTGCTGTTTAGTGTCAAAAAGCCGACGACTTTTGTATGTTCTGCATTTGATTGATGCCTTTTTATGCATTTTCTTATGTGTTAGTTCAAAAATTTGTTAGGCTTTCACTTGGGGGGTATGAGTGTAAGTCGGATTACAATGAGTATCTGGTTCGACGATTCCTTATGCTTTGCTTCATGTGCTGAGGATATGTGAATGGATTCAGCAAGAGGTTGGTTCCAAAAATTGTCATCAACCAAGAAGGATCCAATGGCGGGTGATGGCAAGCCACCATCAGTCGAGGAGGCTTCCAATATGACAAAGCAAAGGGTTGCTGCAGCAAAGCAATACATTGAGAAACATTACAAGGAGCAGATGAAAAATTTGCAGGAGAGAAAAGAGCGGTATGATAATTGATGCTTGTTTTGTCTTACGACTTCCGTTTGGTTATTAGACTTTCTCCTTTATGCAACATTACTTTGTTCTCGAGCTTCATTAGAGACGTGGTCCTCCATAGATGGAGAGGTGTTTGGTCGGCATCATGAGTTAAAATTCAACACTTCTATCTAGATTCAGTTACTCCCTCCGTTTGAATTTGTTGATCTTAATTTCCTTTTCGATTTGTTTAAAAGAAGAATGTCATTTTCCTTACTTTTTGACAACTCATTAGTTTCAACATTCCACGTGACACACCACAAGATTAGAGGACATTTTGGCACATTCAACATGATCAAAAGATTCAACAGTCTTCTTTACTTTCTTTAATTTCATAACAAGTCAAAACTAGCCATTCAAATTTAAATGGAGGGAGTACATCATTATTACCCTTGTATAATAGATATATAGTAAAATAGTCAAACTTCTTATTCGTTTTGGCCGATCAATTTAGTCAACTTCAAACATAGGAAAGAAACTGCAAGATGTTAGTACAAGTCATTCCTTTGAAATACTGCATGAATGCTCGACCCCAAAAACCGTTTTTTTTTCCTGTTCGATAATTATATTCTTGACATATTTGAACTTTCTGGCCTCTAAAATGCTTTAATATCTATTTGTTTCCTTATTCTCATTTGGAGTGCAGTCGAATTTTACTAGAACAAAAGCTGGCGGACGCGGATGTCTCACCGGAAGATCAAAATAACCTACTGAAATTTTTGGAAAAGAAGGAAACTGAATACATGCGACTCCAGAGGCATAAAATGGGAGCTGATGATTTTGAATTATTAACGATGATCGGAAAGGGTGCTTTCGGAGAGGTAATGTTTCTACCAAAAACATCTAAGTTCCTGCTCACACATCTGTTCCTCATATGATCTTCCCTTTCTGCCTTTGGTCTGTATTTAGAAGTTAAACATTCGTATGTAAAAGATAATAAACAGTACACCTCCCTATTTCCAATGTTCCCAGAAAATATAAACGATAATTTCATGTTATTGCTCCTCATGGAGAATCATGGAATATTTTAAGGCATGAGTATCGAGAATATCTTTTGCAATATGTTATGACAATAACAACAATATATCCAGTGCAATCCAATAAATAGGGTCTAGAGAGGGTCGAGTATACACAAACCTGAGATGGAGAGGTGGTTTCTAATAGACCTTCGGCTCAAGGAAGAAAAAAATAGCGGAAGTAAAGAAGCCATAAAAAAATACTATAGGAAGCATGAAAAGATATTCTGGAAAAAGGAACAATAACTACAACAAATTAATACAATAACCGAAACATGAAACTACAAGTGGTTACTATTATATACAAATGCAACATGAACTAGCTTTAATTCATTTCCTGCATTTGTCTATATCCCTCGAGGTATATTTGTGGTATTAATATCCATAGGATAAATATGTTGTTTATGTCATGCTTCTAATGATACTTAAAGCTAGTTCTTTGTCGGAAAAAAAGCCAATCTGCATGATTGGTTTCTCTATTATTACAGGTCAGAATTTGTAGAGAAAAAACCTCTGGTCAGGTATATGCAATGAAGAAGCTAAAGAAATCAGAAATGCTTCGTAGAGGACAGGTACGCGACTATATGGTCATCAAATGTGACTCCCGATTCTACCACTATATTTAACGAGTCGTTAGCGATTTGTATCAGGTTGAGCATGTGAAAGCTGAAAGGAATCTTCTCGCGGAGGTGGACAGTGATTGCATTGTCAAACTGTATTATTCTTTCCAAGACGACGATTATCTATATCTTGTTATGGAATATCTACCTGGTGGGGATATGATGACACTACTCATGAGGAAGGATATATTAACTGAAGATGAAGCCAGATTTTATGTTGCGGAAACTGTTTTAGCAATTGAATCTATCCATAAACATAACTATATACACAGGTGGTGATTTGATCTGATGTCTCAATGTCGTATGTTACGCTTTGCATTTATTGGCCTGTTTGGACAAGCTTCTGATAAGTCAAAAAGGATTTTTTTTTCTTTAACATAAATGCTTTTTTAGAAAAGTGAGGTATTTTAGCAAGCTTTTACAAAAAAATAAGTGTTTTGAATCTTTGAGCAGCAAGAGAGGCTGTTTTTTCGGGAACTAAAAAAAATAGCTTTTCGCTTGAAGAACTTTTGGAACATTGGTCAAGCTCAAAGTGCTGTTCTAATATTGGCGAAAGTGCTTTCCAAATTGATTAAAAGCAGAAACTGCTACTCCGTAGAAGGCAGAACTACCTTTTCAAAAAGTATTTCCAACAACAAACGCTTTTCAGAATAAGCAGATTTGGAAGCTTGGCCAATCATGCTATTCATTTGTTCGTGACTTCTTTAAAACACACTAACTTTGTGCAGCCACCTTTTATTTGGTATAGAGACATTAAGCCTGATAACCTGCTACTCGATAGATATGGTCATCTAAAACTATCAGATTTTGGACTATGTAAGCCATTAGACTGCAGTACCCTGGAAGAGAAGGATTTCTCAGTGGGGGATACTGCTAATGGAGGTTCCAAGAGTGAGAGCCCTACGGCTCCCAAACGCACTCAGCAAGAGCAGCTAGAAAACTGGCAGAAAAACAGGAGGATGCTTGTAAGTTTATCCCCATGTGGGTACTCTCATTCGCTGTATTTTTTCCATTTCTCGTATTTTGGAGGACACTGTATGAAGAAAAGTTTGACATCTCAAAACGAATATTCTTATTGATTCCACTCATTAAATAAACACTAGTTAGCCTTGAATGGGTGTTTAATGAGAGGCTATTAAAAGCTTCTATAACGCTGGGGCATCTTCACTATTATGAGATGTTTGTTTATACCTCTCTCTATATATTTTCATGTGTTCGTCTAGTGAGTGTTGGAACAGAAGTTTGTTCCTCCATATTCTATTATTGTGTTGAGTTTCTTCTTTATTATAATCTTTGTTAGTTTCGTTGCTCCTAGTTTTTACACTAGAAGAGCTTGTTGAATCCTGTCTTTGACACGCCTCAATCTTCCAAGAATACTCAATTTTCATGATCAAGTATTTTCTATAAGATTTCCAACAGAGACTACTTCAGATCTTATTGGAGTACGTCATTCTCTGGTTGGTAATGAAAATGAAACGATTATTAGTCTGTTAACTTGCTTACTTCCACTGTAGCATTCTTTGATGTGGTTTTGTTTAGACTTTGAGTGTTTAGTGAAGGTGTTGTCTTCGTATACTTAATTGTAGTTGTTTGTGTAATCCAGGCGTATTCTACAGTGGGCACACCAGACTATATTGCTCCGGAGGTCCTGCAGAAGAAAGGTTATGGAATGGAATGTGACTGGTTAGTACACTTCCGTGTTTTATAATGAGGACTTTGAATGCGCATTTTTGCTAATTTTTGGGGAACTGTGATCTTATATCTTTCAAAATAGTAGCTCTTGTTGTGAAATGTCTAGTGGTGCTTTCACCTGTTATGCCCAACCTCTTCTCTTCACACTCGCCTTGTTCTCTTTTTTTCTGCGTCTTTCTTTTTAGGGAGCGGGGTAGATTATAGTGGATATGCTTTATATGTTTCTTCCCTTTGTATCCATTTGCTGTAGATTTTATATTATTTTGCAGGTGGTCACTCGGTGCTATTATGTACGAAATGCTTATTGGTTATCCACCTTTCTATTCGGATGATCCCATGTCAACATGTAGGAAGGTGATCAATTATGACTACCTGGATATGTTCCATCTCTTTTTCGTCGTTTTGGCTTTCTTTGAAAGGATTCTATTGTTCTCCTTATAAAATAAAGAATTAGTGATCAAAAACACATGTACAATTTCATACTTCAACTATCTATTGTTTTCTTCATCTACCTAAACTATCACTCTTGTTGTATTAATACACACCTCAATGTTGCTGAGTTGGCCTATATGTTCCTCCTATTGTGCTCGAACTCTTCGAAAGTGGCAGCTGATGCGTGTTGGATTTGCCAAAAGTAGTACATTTTCGGAGAATCTGATATGGATGCGTCATTGAAAATGAAGAGTCCCCGCAACTTAGCATAATTCTATCATCTCAAAAATTACCATTGCACATGCAGATAGTAAACTGGAAAAATCATTTGAAGTTTCCTGAAGAAGTAAAGCTATCTCGAGAAGCCAAAGATATTACAAGCAAACTTCTTTGCAATGTCCCCGAGAGACTTGGTTCTAACGGCGCAGACGAAATAAAGGTGTTGTATGGTGTGTCTTAATTAAGCTATGTTCCTGTATTAGATCTAGAGGTTAACTGCAACCATAACCTCGTGGCTTCTTTTCTTTTCTCTGGTTCCTTTTTTCCGCTCAGGCGCACCCGTGGTTTAAAGGGATAGATTGGGATAATATCTATCAGACAGAAGCTGCTTTTATTCCTGAAGTCAATGATGAATTGGACACCCAAAACTTTGAAAAGTTTGAAGAGGTATCCCTGTTAGTCGTTCTATTAAACTTTTAGTTATAATTATTTCACTCATTTATGAAATCTTTTGGTTGGTGTCGCAGTCCGAATCTCAATCTCAGAGTGCGTCAAGATCAGGTCCATGGAGAAAGGTATTCATTCTCATCATCACGTATTTGATTTTACATTTTATTTTACGCATAATACATAGCTAGACACCTTAACTTGGCATCAACTAGCAAATAAACATTCCAACTTCTAGAATGCACATCTCGACACCTCAACTCATTCCAATGTGCCTCGTGGACTAGCGATGCTGACGTAACACATAAAATTTTGGAGGTTCCTAGATGTTCATTTTCTAAGTTGGAGCGTGCAACTAACACAATGGGGACTAGTTGAGGTATCTAGATGGGCATTCTCAAGTTAAAGTGTTAAATTATGTATTACGCCTTTTATTTAACTAGTTGCAAATCCCGTGATCCAACATGGACACAATGTGTTGAATTGGGCACACTGATGAACATGACATCATTTGAAAAAGGTATCGGTGACAAGCAATTTTTGGGGTTTTCACAGTTTCTTGTATGACCTTTGTTAATTCCTATTTATCTTATTCTTGTCATTTTTGCAGATGCTCTCGTCTAAGGACATTAACTTTGTCGGGTACACATACAAGAATTTCAAAGTCGTGAATGATTGTCAAGTGCCTGGAATGGGTACTTTCTTCTTCTCTGCCTCTCCTTATGCATGTCCCATGCTCCTCTAATTACAGCTGAAAAATATCATGCTTATGTCCATTATGTTACACGTAAAAATTGGAATTGAAATTATAACTCACTTCAAGCATAAGAAAACCAGAAGACAGCGAAAAGTTGGAACTCTGACCCTTGGGGACAGAGTGAGACATAATGGGACGAGTTGGAGTATTTAGTTGCCAGTGAAGACAGAGTTGAGGTATCTAGATGTGCAATCTCAAAGTTGGAGTGCTTACACGACATCTGAGGCCAAGTTTGAGTGTTTGTTTATGTATTATGCCTATTTATTTCTTGTGATAGTACCTACCAGCCAAGCTTTTTGAGTACTGAAACTGAAACGCTAACGAATTTAGTATGACTTCTGACAAAGTGATGCTAGTTGTTTGAACATAATTCCGTTCATTGTGGTTGTTCATCTTTCATTCAATTCTCACTAACTGGATATCTGAGAGCCCTCAAACGTCTCACACATCATGAGTACAAAGAACACTTAGTTGCCTTGCATTTGCTGTCTTTAATTTTTGTTTGTCAGACATTACGAGTATACATCAACTTCTAGATGTTTTAAAGTGTTTCTATGGTATAGCCATACCCTTATAAAGCTTTGCTGATAATTACGATCATCATTGTCTTCGATGTCTTTTTGTTTTAACAGTTGAACTGGAAAAGACAACTAGCAAGCCCAAGAAGCCAACAATCAAATCACTATTTGGTAATTCTTATATGTCCTTTCATCGATACAATTTAATCACATGATCCTTTTTGGAGTTCTCTCTCTTCTTGTCCGTCAGATTTTATGCTCTGGTATATTTGACGAAAGTTGTCTGTCAAATGAGTCTTCTGCTGCCTTTTGTTGTTATTTCATGATTTTTGTGAGTTTGATACTATGCACTGTAACGTGGAGCTATTGAAGTAGGTGGCATGCTGTCTTCTGCTTGATACACAGCGCTCATTCTGAGTCTCGCCATATTCTACTACTTCCTTTTGCTTCAATCTCTGAGGATCACATTTGGTCCATTTCTATGACTATTTGTCTTCACAACTTGAACTCGTGACTCCTAGCTAAAGAAAAACACATTATTATAATTTGGAAACTTCAGTTAAGTATGATCTTGTAAATTTTGTCTTTCATTCAACAGGGGATGAGACAGAAACATCAGAAGGGAACTCGTGATCAACGATAAGGAGTTGCCTTAATCTCTTGCCTCAGCAACATACGAATTTCTGAAAAAACCAGAACGTTGCTGCGCGAGCTCCTTGTATCTGCTCATTAGCGCGAACGAGTACAAGTTTTGACAGTAAGCTAGAGAGTCCATTAGATCTGAACAACTATTTATTGAATTGAAAGATTATGAAAGAAATAGGTTGTCTACTTGAAACAAGTCCTCTTTTACCATTTTTCAACCATTGATTATAGTTTTTAACATTTTTGTAACAAGATTTAGATGTAATAATTGACTTCTTTAATATTGCAAAACTACATATTCTTTTGCAATTAGTGTCATAATCAGAGTTTAAACAGAACCAGAGGTTTTGGATTCGAGCATTGTGAATGGAAAAACTCCATGTTATGTTTACAAATTAATTTGGACTTCAAAAAGGCTAAAGAGTTAAACCATATAGTATAAATGTTGTATATATGTATTCAACTGAAAGATTTATCCCAAAAGGAAACGGAGACAAACAAAAGTTCTGTTATTGATCAAAGTCACTGAACACATACTTATTGACAAACCAAAGGCAATACTTCCAAAAGGACATAAAGCATATGCATTAGGGTTCTGAAGGAGAGAAGGCTTCCACTATACTTTCTACATTGAGCTTGAAATCGCCCTCCGCATATATAGTTGGAACTACCTTGTGGTGACTGCTCAAACTTCACCTCATTAAGTTATTTTATCGAGTTTGTCTACCAAAGCTCATCAATCCTATACTTAATGGAACCTGCAGAAAAGAAGGCATGGTTAGAAATTTATTAGTGATTTAAATGAGAGTCTACCCAAAATTGAAAAAGAAATAACTAGGATGAAGAATGTTGATATTCATGACAAATTTAATACTTGTATAGCCAGTTGCTCTTACACATTTGCTTACAAAACATTATCCTACAATGTTAAAAGAAGAAGAAAAACAGAAATATGGCAGATGTATATTGTCGAGACATTATATAATTAAATAATTGAAAGTGTGTTTTCTTTAACAACTTAAGCTTTTGGTTGAGATGATGATATATATACTTCAACAAGGTATTGAAGCTCATGTAAGGGCAGTGTGTCGAGACATGATATAACTAAGCAATTAACTTAGAAGCAGAGCTGGACGGAACGTCGCAAATTTCTATACGAGTAAAATGTTGAAAATGATATGAAGAAACAACACAACAAATGCTTGCCATTTGACTCAAAAGTGTTTACGAATAGATGGTTATTGTATTTAACCTTCTCTTTTGACAACATAAAAGGCTATTTACATCATATTATGCAATATTTCAACTAGCAAATGGATACGTTGATTTGAATTTTGAAAGCTCTATGTCGAGGGCCACCGTAATTTAAAGCTATGTCGATACTTTAGTTGGAAAAAATTAGTACTGTTGAAGTCTTCAAATATATTTCTACTTAGTATTCACAAACAGTTGAGAATTTGCACTTTAGACTACAAGAATCAAAATAGCAAAAGAATGGAGAAGTACCTGTTTCACATACAATCCTTAAGAGCTACTTAAGTAACGGGATATTCTTCTGGCCAACGACTTGAAGCGCGTCCCCACCCGCCCTCATATCTTCAGCATATTCCTTAATATTCTTAGCGGAATCTTCAAGTTGAGGACTCTCTACAAGTTTGATAACTTTTAATGAATTAATATCCCCGAAACTAGGCGGAATCTCCACAAGCTTACGACATCGCCACAGTACTAATTTCTCAAGCATGGGAAAGGATTCCTCTCCAACCTCCCATTTGGCAAGAGTCACTTTATTCAACTCCAAATATTTGAGATTCCCAAAGGTGACTTCCTCCCCCACGTTCCATTCTCCCCCCTCAATGATTGCTTTATTAATGAATAACTCTTCAAGGTTGGGAATTCTCGCTATTGTTGATAGTGCATCCGATGTCAAAGGAAAGCCAATCAACTCCAATATTTTCAAATTCAAAGGGAAGTGAAAATCCCATAACCAATTTGTCTCTGCAGAAGACCCACTCTCATTTGTGTTTGAACTTTCAAAATGTACATAGAGTTCTTCTAGTTCATTTAGGAAATCCAATTTTGGGAACCAATGATGCTCCGTTGAATGATCTGATGATTCTTGGAGAACAAATTCAAGTTGTAGAAGATTGGGAAACCTTTCGAAAATATCCTCAATGTCTTTCGAATAGGACAGCACTAGTTTCTCTAAATATCTCAACTTCTCTAACTTTGTGTCCTCTGTTATCACTATTGATTGATCTGCTGCATCCAAATCAAAGAAACAACAATCACGTATTAACAGATATCGCAACTTCACAAGATCCCAAATTCTCGGTAATAGTACCATCAAGGTTGTTCCTTTGTTTGCCAATGACAGTTTTTCTAGATTCCAGAGGTTTGAGAAAGAAACAGGAAGTGATTTAACTTCTGTCTCAATGTTTAAGTACCTCAAATGATTCAACATGCATATTTCATTCAGCAAAGAATCTTTTACCATAATAAAAGAAGGACCCAGGTCCAACGCTCTAAGAAGCCTCAAGTGTCTTAGGTGAAATGTATCAGAAACACGGTTGTCCAGCTTGTCTCCATATATATTCAAAGAATACAGGTGTTTACCAAAATGCCTTTTCTTATTTGAACCGAACACGACAAGATTGTTAAGCCCAGAGAAC
>JAOTQR010000092.1:2246805-2266367 GCA_025774065.1 Solanum ossicruentum | reverse complement strand
TTTACTTCACCTTGAGTTGTATCCACCCCCACCCCTAACCCCCTACCTTTACCCTCCCACCTCCCAAAATAAAATTTAAATATTTATTTTAAAAAATATTTCAAATTATGAAAAAAAAAAAAGTTTAATGTCAAAAATTAGAAATTTTTTTTTGAAGATTAGTACTAGAAAGAAGAAAAAAATTGTATTTTAATTTGAAACATAATGGTTTATATATAAATGGATGTAGTACAGGTAAAAATAAAAATTCAAAACCTTTTTACTATTGAAATCTTCAAAAAAACAGCACTCACGTGCCCCCTTTTGCGTGTAACACACAAGTTTTGCTATGTCAGCACCTTGTGTTTACTTAATAAAAAATGGATAAGTTTGAGTGCATATTTGTGTACTTTGAAAGTTTTAAGTTCCAACTTAAAATTTCGCTCCAAGTTAAGAATTCAATTTATATATTGCACCTTTATCTATATTAAAAGCAAAAAATTCATTTCATACATTAACTTTTTGCATTAATAGAAAAATTCACCCCAAGAATCAAGCAGGAGATTGGAATTAGCTAGCAATACATGGATTTTTAAAATCTTAATTAAATTTTATGGTGATATAAAGATAAGCCTGCAATTATTTTAGAAAACAAATTGAATAACTTTATATATAAAAATTCTGAACAATAAATATGTTTTTAAAATAATTGAACTATGACTCAAACAATTCGTCTGTGAAACCTTTAACATACAAAAGATAGGTTATCACGACAAGACCCCAGACTACCTAAATATCGATTAACAACATCTCTATAGGAACTCGTAAACTTCAAATCTTGAATCTAACGGAAAATTTATAAGTAGGCTTGTGAGAAAATTGTAGGTGGTGAGAGTATTGAAAATTGTATGAATGCAAAGAAGAACTTGAAATGATAAAATAAGATGGATGTCAAATATAGTTATACCGAAGGTCACAAGAATAACATAGAAAATATTTCATAACAGAATTTTATCAAACTACCCAGCAAAGCACAACTTACTAATCTATTCTGCCAAGTCTCTTCTTTCTACTTAAAGAGTGGGATATTCTTCTGGCCAACTACTTGAAGCTCGTCCCTGCCCGCCCTCATATCTTCAACATATTCCTTAATGTTCTTCGCAGAATCTTCAAGATGAGAGGTGGAATCTCTTGCTTTAATGATAACCTTTAATGAATTAATATCCCCTAAACAAGGTGGAATCTCCTCAAGTTCATGACATTTCTGCAGTTTTAGTTTCTCAAGCACAGGAAAGGATTCTTCTCAAACCCCCTACTTGGCAAGAGTCACTTGATGCAACTTCAAACATTTGAGATTCTCAAAGGTGTCCTCCTCCTTCATGTTCCATCCTGTGAGGGTGCACGCGGTCCCTACAGTGGTATCAGAGCCCAGATTCGGCGGGCAGGAATTGATGGATCGCGTGTGCAAAGTACCTAGCAATATGGAGGTCTGCCCACCTGTGCCCAGGTGCTGCAAGGGGAAGGTGTTGCCCAGGTGCTGCAGGGGGCAGGTGTTGCCCAGGTGCGGCAGGGGGCAGGTGTTGTCCATGTGCGGCAGGGGGCAGGCGTTTCTCAGGAGGTGGCTGGGGGCGGCAGGTGCTGGCAAGGTGACCAGGTTCGGGCAGGAGTGGTTAGAGTTTGAGGGGAAGTTTGTTGGGATGTGCAAACTCTTCCCTCCCACATTGGTGGTGGAAGGTCAAAATGACCAACTTAAATAGGTTGAACAAATCCCATTAGTATGAGGCCATTTGGGAGATGAATAATCTGATGATTCCTTGAGAACAAATTGAAGTAGTTGAAGATTGGAAACAACAATCAAGTATGGACAGCACTTGCAACTTAACGAGATCCGAAATTCCCGATAATATTACCAAGGTTGTTCCTCTGTTTTCCATCAAAAGAGATTCCAGATTACAGAGGTTTGAGAAAGACAAAGGTAGAGATTTAACTTCTGTCGAAATGCATGAGAACCTCAAATAATTCAACATGCATATTTCATTCAGCAAAGAATATTTCACGCAGATAAAAGAGGGATAAGGGTACAACACTCTAAGAAGCCTCAAGTGTCCTAGGTGAAATGCATCAGAAAGAGGGTCATCCAGCTTGTCTCCATATATCTTCAAAGAATGCACATGTTTACCAGAATGCCTTTTCTTATTTGAGTCGAACAGACAAAATTATTAAGCCCAAAGAACTCTCTGTTATGATCAATGGTCACTATACGTGGCATCAAATCTGAAGAAGAAAATGGAGCAATCGAACTTATTGAGGCATAAAAATTTTCCTTCCTTGCTTTTATCAAACGAAAGTCATGCACAAGATCATGAAGTTGGAAAGTCGGGTGCCGACCTATATTATTCAAAAGAACTACCAAGCTACTGGAAACTAAGTTATCCAATGTTTTCCTGCAAGTCTAGAGCAGCGCAGTTTGTCTCAGCGGTACTCTCTTTATCCCTTGATTTCTCTTCTAAGTCGCTAGCAAGAGTTGTTTCATTGGTACTCTCTTTCTTCATTGATTTCTCTTCTAAGCCATGGACAAGAATTAATACTTCCTTTATAAGTACTCCAACACGTGCCAGAAGATCAAATAATTTGTCATGATGAATCAATTCCCCAGGCACATCAGTGAGAATAATTAATAGGAATTCCATCATGACATGAATGTTTCGAGCCCCTGGAGTGCCAGCGGCAATTACAGTTACAATGTGCGTTTGCAGATGAATTAGACATTCCCTAAGAATATCTGGAGAGGTTTCTAGAAGTTGCTTGATGAAGCCCCCAACTTCTGCTGAAGTTGAAGCTTTCAGATTTGTATAACATATGTTCATAACCTCCAGTTCAATTGGAACAATCTTCAACAGTAGATGTGCTAGCTTGAATAATTGAGAGACTCTATCAGTCTGATCATCCTCATCTAGCTCGGAGAGCTGAGTGTCGTCATCAGACTGACCATACACAGCTAGCTGAGAGAGTTGAGAGTCTACATCAGTCTGATCATCCTCAGGTTCATCAGCCTGATCATCCTCAGCTAGCTCGGAGAGTTGAGAATCTTCATCAATCAGATACTCCTAAAGGAAGTGTCCTACTCTCTCAGCCATCAGTTGAAACAGAGATAAGACACTCTCAACCATCTCATGCTTGACGCAACCATTCACTATCAACCCATGGAAATCCTTTACGTGGCCACATACATTCTGAAGAATTTCATATTGAGTTACTAATGGAAACATCATCTTTTCAGCACAATACTATGATAGATGATGGAGATTGAAGAGGAGGAAGTGCAATTGCTCATCCATCATGGTGGTATTTGATTTAGCATGACGATGCGAGCTGATACAGTCATCCATATTACCGATGAGGCTAGGAAGGACACGATGCATGTTGTATTTACACCTGACGTTGTTGTCAACTTCATCCAAAATTGCTCGAAGCAGAATCTCAACCTCTTGTCTTTGCGCTCATTATATCTTCAAACTGCTTCAAATAGGGATATTCTTCTGGCCGACGACTTGAAGCTCGTTCCCTCCCACCCTCATTTCTTCAGCATATTGCTTAATGTTCTTAGCTGATTCTTCAAGATGAGGATTATTTACAAGTTTGATAGCTTTTAATGAATTAATATCCCCGAAACTAGGCGGAATCTCAACAAGCTTATGACATCCCCGCAGTTTTAATTTCTCAAGCACGGGAAGGGATTCCTCTCCAACCTCCCATTTGGCAAGAGTCACTTCATACAACTCCAAATATTTGAGATTCTCAAAGGTGTCTTCCTCCCCATGTTCCATTCTCCCCCCTCAATGACTGCATAATAAAGGGACAACTCTTCAAGGTTGGGCCCTATTGTAGTACATTACATGGTTGAACCTTATTTTGTTAATTTCTTCTCATAGCTGTTTGCTGCTTTTATTTATTTGGCATAATACACAAATAGGGACTTTAACGTGGTGTCGGAAACTAAACACTTTAAACTCTGAGTATTCACCTCAACTCATCTCCATTGTGTCAGTTGAACACTCCAAGTCTCCAACTTATAAAATGTTCATCTAAAACGCCTCCAAAATTTATGTGTCATGTTAGTGAGACACAATGGGGACGAGTTGGAGTATTTAGTTGTCACTGAAGACCGAGTTGAGGTATCTAGATTTGCAATCTCAAAGTTGAAGTATTTAGTTGCCACTGAAGGCCAAGTTTGAGTGTTTGAGTACTGAAACTGAAACGCTAACGAATTTAGTATGACTTTTGACAAAGTGATGCTAGTTGTTTGAACATAATTCCGTTCATTGTGGTTGTTCATCTTTCATTCAATTCTCACTAACTATAATAGAAGAGCGATAAATACTTTTTCATCTTTAATCAGATGTTTCAGCTTTAAGCCAATTTATATATAAATTACCTTTGATAAAATATGTTTTACTCGAAACAATCTTTCTACTTCTTTGAGGTAGCGGTAAGGTCAGCGTACAATCTACCCTCCCCAAACCTCATTTGTTGGATATCACTGGGTATATTGTTATTGTTGTTGTTGTAAAATGTGTTTTACTCGCACAATAACTTTTTTCAATATAAATTCAAATTGATCGAACCCTTAAATAGATATGACCCATCATATGAGATTTTTTCTGATTTTTTTTTTTTTTGGAAAAGATAAAGGTGATGATTGCATTTATTGGATTTCTGATAATGCAATTATTTTTAAAAAAAAAAGACATGACAACACTATTCCAACACCAGCTGGGACCTTCATGTATTAATTACCAGTGCTACAATTAATCAAAGTATTTATTTATATTTTAATTTGTTTGTTTTTTTATTAAATACAAATATAAGAAAATAAAAATATTGAATTTTATAGTTTTAAATAAAATTTCTATTAAATAAAGCTTATAAATATCCTAAAATGTCATCGATTATGGTAAGGCTTTATGTATTGTTCCCCAAAGATGTTATGTGTGTTAACTCATGAATTATTTGGTGGTATAAATTTTAATTAATTGTTTTATAAAACTTTTACAAAAATCGTCCATAATGATCCAAATAAGAATTACAATAATCTCAACATAATTTGCATGATAATTTTTTAGTGTTTAGAGGCCACTTAATAGAAATTAAGCGATTTTCTCTTCATGGACTTTATTAATGGTATGATTTCTCATTAATTTTTTTGTGAATTTTTACAAAATAGTCCGTAATGACCTAGGAAAAAATTTTCAACAGCAACATCCTAATTTGCACGGCGTTTTTTAGCATTTAGATGCCACTTAACAATAATTAGATTATTTTCTTCATTTTTTTAATGTGTAAGTCCATGAATTTTTTTTTGCTAGTATGACTTTTAGTCGATTTTATCTGAAACCTTTAAAGAGTTGTCATTTGGGGGGGCACTCAATAAAAATTAGACGGCTTTCTTCGCTTTTTTGTGCATTAACCCATAATTTATTTGTTTTATGATATGACTTTCAATCAATTTATCTGGAAATCCTTACATAACTATCTGTAATGACTTAGAAAAAATTTTCAAAATCCTCAAATCGATTTGCATGACATTTTTAAGCATCTAAAAAGTCAGTCAACATGAATTAATCAATTTTTCTATGCTTTTCTTTTATGTGTTAGGGCATGATTTTTTTGGTAGACAGGGCCAGTTGGCCATTTTAAGTTATAAAAAAGTAGATAATTTTTTATGTAAATAATTTTTCTCAATAGATATTTTGCATAATTTTTTCCTTGATAAATTACATATAAATATTTTTTGGATAATGTTTTTTGACTATTTATTAAACACTAAAAAATTAATTGAAATTCCTCCATATTTAACTAAAGATTTCAGATTTGAGCCTTGAGAGTCTAACAATGCGCGAATTCAAATTTAATTATACTCTAATATAAATATCAAATATTAAATAAAAATTTTAAAAATAAAATAAAATACACTTTTTAAAAAAAAAAAAAAGAACTCCTTAATTTTTATTCCTGCAAACACACTCAAAACATCAAACCTTTCACCAAATCATCATTTGCAAGCAATTAAATTAATTATCACTCAAAATGTGTAGTATATTAATTAATATCCTTCATGTTGATGTATTTCTAAAAGCTTGTTGATTTGGATGGTGGTTAGTTATTATCTATTGTATTTTATGGTATTATTATTTTAAATATAATACTATTTATTTTAATTTTATGATATTATTAAATGTGTTGTTATGTAATAATAAAAAGGATTATTTTTTGTAATAATTGATTTGGTGCGAACTGTAATTCATCAGTATCTTCATCTTTTTTTTTTAAAAAAAAAATTATCCTTACTTATTTTTTAATAATTTTATTTTTACTTCTTATTTATTACTTTATATGTCTATATTTAATATTTTAATTTTTTCTTATATATAATACTATAAGTGTTCTTCAGATTGCTAGTACGTGATGTTCTACATAATGAAATATTAGTGTAATCTCATCAATAGAATTTGAAGAGAGTAAAGTATATATAAACGACTTTATTTGTATTTTTTAGAATTAGAGAAATTATTTTCAAAATAATCCAATTCAAGCACTATAAATCAAAGTAGTTATAAAAAGAAAACGATCATAAAAAAGTAACTAATAAGGAATATAACATCGTGCAATGTGTATTCTAAAAAAATAAATAACAATTATGAAATAATATGATAATCAAAACAAATAGACAACAAACAAAAACCCAAAAACTACGTGAATAAGACTAATATAATAACATATACGATACTCTCATGTCGAAACAATATAACACTCACCACATACTAATCTTTTATCTAATTTGCAATTTCATATTTTTCACAGAATATGTTGTTATTGCTCGTTGTTATGCGATTTCATATTTTTCTATTTAAAATCATATTCTTGATAAATTAAAATTTTATTATGCTATCTAATAAGTTTTTTTCATTACTTTTTAAATTTATTTTTATTTTATTAACATAAAATATTATAAAATATATTAAATAACAATATAATACTATACAATATGAAATCATGCTCGAACAAATAAGATACAAACAAAAGAATATTAAATAATTCAAAATCAATCCTCCTCCTCTCTCTGTGTATGTATGTTCCTTTCTTTTCCACAAAATTAAAATTTGTTTGAAAAAATCTCTCTTTCTCTCTCTCTCCTCAATCTTGCCTCATTTGTCCAATCTCCATTTTTCTCCAGTGCCAGAGTTCTTGACCTTTTTCTTGATTTTTCAGCTGTCAACAGGAACTTAAGAGGAAAAAAACAGCTAAATACACATTTTTGTTTAATTTGTACATCTGGGGTTGCAGAAAGATTGCTTTTTTATTAATCAATGGGGTGATTTTTCTTGTAAAGATAGGGTTTTTATTCATAGTTGGGTTGTTTGGAGATGATGGGTGTATGTATTTATAGAAGGATGTAGCTGTACAATAATTTTCTTCAAATCTTGATTGATAATTTTTAGCCTTTTTTTTTTTTTAAAGTTGTGAACTTCAATGGATTTTGATTTTTAGGGGTGGTAATTGGATGGATTTTTCAGTACTTTTGATGGGGTTAATTGTTTCCTGGATTTCTTGTTTTATTGGGCCAATCTAAGTGGGTGGAAATCTGAGAGAGAGAATTATTTTGGCTGTTGAAATTGTTGTTGGTGGTGAAATTTCTGAAGTGGGGTTGTTGAAATCACCATGGATCATGTTGTGGGTGGGAAGTTTAAGCTTGGAAGGAAGATTGGGAGTGGTTCTTTTGGTGAGCTTTATTTAGGTATGCCACTTGGTAGATTTGATTCTGTGGTCAACCCCATTTCTTTTGATTTTGAATTTTGTGGTTTTAAGTTGTGTTTTATCTGCTATTTTGTGTTTCTAATGTTTTATGCTTCTTGCTGCTCTATTGGTTCAGGTGTGAACATACAAAATGGAGAAGAAGTTGCCATTAAGCTGGTATTGTCTCTAGTTGCTCATTTCTGCTCCCTCCGTTTCAATTTGTTTGTCTTAGTTTGACTGTACATTGATTTTGAAGAAAGTAAAGAGACTTTTGAATCTTGTGATCTTAAACTAAAAATATGTATAATCTACTAAAATGCTCTTTAATCTCGTGGTTTTAAGCACGTCAGGTGGGATGCTAGAGTTAAAGAGTTGCCAAATTAGGCATTTTTTCAGAACAGACTAAAAAAGAAAGTAGGACAAACAAATTGGAACAAAAGGAAATATTAATTTTTGCTGCTTAGTGTTTGGTTCATGCTGTTTAGTTGTTGCTGTGCTATGTCTATGTATTTATGGTGGACTGAAGAGAGCACAATGGTTAGACACATATGTCAGTGTAGATATTAGAGTATGGAAGCTAGAGACATGCTGAGATAAATTGTTGATATTGGAATGAAAAAAATCGAAATATAAGGGGACAAATACAGATGATTCATACTCATCCAAAAGAAAAGATAATTCATATGGTCGATCCCAAGTAACTTGAGATTGAGTTGTAGTTGATTGACTAACTTGTTGATATGACATTTAGCTCGTCTTTCTAATATTATTAGAGTTAACTAAAATGGTAAGAAGCAACCACTCTCTTGATTTTGCAGTGCACTTATATTTGTTATTTTTCTGCTCTTCCTAAATCTTAACTAAAGTGGAGCTGTTCATCTCATCTTATTACTGTTACTATCAGGAATCTGTCAAGACGAAGCACCCTCAACTTCATTATGAGTCAAAAATATATATGCTTCTCCAAGGAGGAAGTAAGCCTTTCTTCATGTCCTTTTCTAATCCTCGGCTTTCTATCGTTGATGAAACTGTGTTGATTATTCCGGACTACTATCAAAAGATAAAAGAGGGGGAAGTATTGTATGCTATTGGTCAGAAGTGCAATCTCACTGACCCCTTCTTCGTTAATTGTGAGCTTGAATGTGCTCGTTTTTTAATTACTTATTAGGGCGATTTTTGTCCTCTTTTAAATAGAGTCTGTTCTGATCAGAAAATATTTGGTAGAATCAAAGTAGCAATGTTCTATGTTTTTTATCTGGTCAATGAACTTTTGGGATGGGAATGTTGTGAAAAGAAAATTGACTCCTTATCTCTTCCATTAATTATGAAGCCGGAATTCCCAACCTCAAATGGTTTGGAGTTGAGGGTGAGTACAATGTAATGGTCATTGACCTTCTTGGACCAAGTTTGGAAGACCTCTTCAACTATTGCAATAGGAAGTTCTCCTTGAAAACAGTTCTAATGCTTGCGGATCAACTAGTAAGTAGTTCTTTATCATGCCACTCCTTTCAGAGATTAGCATTTTTTTATAATCGTTGATTATGAGTCTGATGTAATAATCTTGTTGTATGTCATTTTCAGATTAATAGAGTTGAGTATATGCACTCACGAGGATTTCTTCACCGTGACATAAAGCCAGACAACTTTTTAATGGGCCTAGGTCGCAAAGCAAATCAGGTAATTTATTCATGTCCCATCAATTTAAAAAAAGCTTCTAATACATGTCATGTCAATATTCCTTCGTGGCTTCACCTAAACTGGTATAGGTTCATGTCTCTTCTTGCTAGTCCAGTTTTTAGTTCATCGCTGGATGTCATATCAGTGCTGAATTAAGAACTTCAAGGAAAAAGATATGTAGCATAATTTGGAAATCGTTATATTGGGAAAAAATTGATTTTAACACTAATGACAGGTTTACGCCATCGACTTTGGGCTTGCCAAAAAGTATAGGGACTTACAGACTCACAAGCATATACCATACAGGTAATCATGCTTTGTTACTTGATTGGTCCTTGAAGTTGTCCTGGTTGTCTTTCCGGATGCTAACTCACAGCTTTATACTGAAAAGGATGGCAGTGCTTGATTCTCTTTCACTGCTCCTAACCAGTCTCCATTGTCAAGATAATATTTATGTTTGTTGCCTACTGTTTTTTGTCCCTTTTCTCTTTATACTTTGTATGTATAGAGAATACCAGTATAGATAGGATCATGAACCAATATATTCTAGACAAGGTGGGATTGACCTCCGTGGTAAACAAGATGTGGGACGCGAGGCTAAATGATTCAGGCATATGAAGAGAAAGATCAATGAGGAGGTGTGAGAGGTTGGCTTTAGTGGGTATAAGGAGAGGTAGAGGTGGGCCAAGGAAGTTTGGGGAAAGGTGTTTAGATAGGACATGACACTCTTGTAACTGACCAAGGTCATGACCCTATATTGGATTTATGGAGGTTGAGGGAAAACTTTAAGTATCTAGGGTCCATCATCCAAAGTAGTGGCAATATCGACGATGATATCACACATCCTATTGGGGCAACATGGACTAAATGGAGACTTGCCTCGAGAGTATTGTGTGACAAGAAGATACCACCTAAACTCAAAGGTAAGTTTTACAGAATGGTGGTTAGACCATCTTTGTTGTATGGGGTAGAGTGTTCGCCAATAAAAACATGCACATGTTCAAAAGATGCACGTTGCAGAGATGAGGATGTTGAGATGGATGTGTGGCCACACCAGGAGTGATAAGATTAGGAATGAAACCATTCGGGAGAAACTAGAGGTGGCCCCTGTGGTTGATAAGATGAGGTAAGAGAGGCTGCGATGGTTTCGACATGTGCAGAGAAGGAGTACCGATGCTTCCATTAGGAGGTGCTAGAGATTGGTTTTGGGAGACACACGGAGGGGTAGAGGTAGATCGAAGAAGTATCGGGGGGAGGTGATCAGACAAGATTTGGCGAAACTTGATCTCACCGAGGACATGATCTTTGATAGAAAGGAGTGGATGTCGCGAATTAGAGTAGTAGGCGAATTGGTTGGTAGGGTTAGGTGGATGTCTGGCCTTGGGGTATAGTAGGGTAGCAGGAGTAGTCGTGTTTATATCATGTATTGTCATTATCAGTTGTATGTGTTAAATTTATCGTATTTACATATTGTTATGTGCTTTCCGTTATTTGTCGCCCCTTCTATTCCCTTTCCTTTCCTTTTTGTCATATCTAGTTTATTCTGCTTATGGGTTTTTGAGACGAGGGTTTCCAGGAAACAACCTTTCTATTTCTAGGGTGTAGTGGTAAGGTCTGCGTACATTCTATCCTCCCCAGACCCCACTTGTGGGATTCCACTAGGTATGTTGTTGTTGTTGAGGATTAGGATAGAAGGTTGTAGGTGATTGACCATTGTCTGGTTCCCTTATCAATATTTGCTCTAAATTGCTATTATTACTTTCCTGCTCATGCTATCTCATTTTTTTTATTTTAGTGTTACGTGTTGTTTGTTTTCCTTCAGTTATTGTATTTTTTGTTGCTTCCACTACTGGGTATGTTGTTGGTTTATATATAGAGCCTCTATAGATAGAGAACCCAAACTGTTGAGTGTTGAAATGAAACTGGTCCAATGAAGTGTAATGAATGAAGATTCACATAACCGACCTAGAGCTTTGGATGGAGTCATAAATGTTATTGTTGTTTCTACTTTTATTCACTTGTGAGAGGCCTTCTTAGGAATGAATTAAGGAAATAGGGACATTTAACGGAGTCGTCAAAATTTCTGGAGATTCTTCTGTCGTAAATTAGCTAGGAAATCTTTGGCAAATTAATTCTTAGTAAAACATTATTATAGTGGTGAAACAAACTTAGAAAACAGGAATTTACCCTTTTAGATTAAAAAACACGAGTTTACTAGATCAGTGATAAGAGCTATGTAATAATTATTCTAGGGAAATTGTCCTAGCCTTGGTGGACTCGTACCTGTTGTGGATGGGAGGTGACAGGTATCCTATTTGAATTAGGCAAAGTGCGCGAAAGCTAGACAAGACGCCACGGTTATGGAAAAAAAAAGTATTTTAAGGAAAAGGGCAAAAAATGCCTCTCAACTATAGGAAATATACAACTTGGCCCTCTGTTTGAATTTTGGTCCTAAATATGCCTCTCAAATTTTCCCTCCGATTGTGCGAAATAGGAGACATTTGCCCTCCAGATGTGGTCCCTAATATGCTGTTATCTTTGAAGAACTTGCTCAAATTCGTGGCTAGAAAAAGCTAAGAATACAGGAATTTACTATATCAATGATAAGGTCAATGTAATAATTACTCTAAGGAAACTCTGATGTGTGCAACAACATAAAAGGTAGGTTAGATATATGTCTTATACTTGTTATTTGATCAAGTTTGAACTGATAGGTTGACAGAACTTGGCTTCACTCTGCTCTATACAGTTCCACTGGTTTTTTTTTCCCACCATACTTGCACATTCCATTCAGAATTATTATAAGTTTACAGCTAAAGAAAATTTTATCTGGCTTTCAGAAAGTTCAATGACATCCTATAGGTGGTGATAGAATTACTGAATCCATGAATCTAAGTAATCCTTATGTAATATTACTACCAACGAGTTGAGTATTAAATTGCTAGTATGGTATTTATGAAATCAAAAACGTTCAAGAGGGGAGGGTCTAGTGGAAGAAACTTTTAGCATCATTGCTAGTATTTCAGAAAATTAAACCATGTCTACCTTTGTTAATACTCCTTACTCAAAATACATATAGTAACTAGAGTACAGAAATGAATCTCTGAAAATGGGATTTCACTACATCTAGATTAGTAGGGTATGAATTCAATTCATTTCCTGCTGTATCCCATTAAGATTGTTGTAGCCAACTTTTTCTTGTTTCCCAGTGTTAGTTGAAAGGAAGAACCTACTGAAAGGTCTTCACTATTGATGGCCTTGACAACCGTTGATTGTTAAATTGGCTGGCACTACTAGTTGTGTTATAAAATCTTCTATTTGTTTCAATCTAATTTTTTTGGTTTTTACATTTTGTTTCTTTTCCTCAATTATGAATTTGTTTCTGGAATGCCTCTCATATGTTTTTTCTTTTTAATTCTTCCAGAGAAAACAAGAATCTGACCGGCACAGCTCGATATGCCAGTGTCAACACACACCTCGGAGTTGGTAGGTGTATATCATTTAGGTTGTCAAATAACTAGGGGACTACTGAAGCTTTAGAGTCATTTCTAAGTCATAAATTGTTTTTTCCCCTGGCCAGAACAAAGCAGAAGAGATGATTTGGAATCTCTTGGCTATGTGCTTATGTATTTTCTTAGAGGAAGGTAGTTAAACCTTTTTGTTTTGGCATCTTTCTCTGTCTTCCTAATGTAAATCGTAGACTTGTTTGCTGACCTGGTGACACGTTCTTGGTTCAGTCTTCCATGGCAGGGACTGAAGGCTGGTACCAAAAAGCAGAAATATGATAAAATCAGTGAGAAGAAGATGTCAACTCCAATAGAGGTACTTGTTATGATCATCAAAGCATCTTAGTCATGTGACATCACCATCACCTTTTTTGATTTACAAAAGTATCTGTCATGACCTTTGTTGCTCGGGCTCTTCAAAAGTGTCAGCAGGTGCGTGTTGGATTCGCCAAAAATAATGTATTTTCAGAGAATCCGACACCGGTGCAGCATTGAAAGTGAAGAGTCCGCGCAACTTAGGTCATGGCACCCCCAGCCATCCTTAAGTCATTATCTTCTCCAGCTATGATGGAAATTCTTCACTTTGACCTGGTTTCTGTTGAAGTAGATCATTCAGTGTATTGATCCTGGCTATCCTAATAATATCTTGAGCTGGTTGTGGATAATATGGCCTTAGTCTGGGCCGTTCAGCTGTTGATTGCATTTTATGTTAGCGATATGAATCATCTGATGAGGCAATTCACATATGATAACAATTTTACTGTAACAGGTGTTATGCAAATCCTATCCGTCAGAATTTGTATCATACTTCCACTATTGTCGATCATTACGATTTGAAGATAAACCTGACTATTCATATTTGAAGAGGCTGTTCAGAGACTTGTTTATTCGTGAAGGTAAATAATATTCTGTCCATCCCAATTTATATGACGGTATGTGACTGGGCACGAAGTTTAAGAAAGGAAAGAAAGTTTTCATAAATTTATGTCTCAACACAAGCCAAAAAAATTCGTATGGCTGTGATTCTTCTCATTAAGTATAAAATGGAAAGCTTAATGTTAAATCGTTTCTAAAGGAAGAAATATAACATCCTTTTTGGGACAGAAATTAGAAAGCATAAAGTGAGTACTTCACTTTTCTTTTACATATATATGGGTCTAGAGGTTGTCTAATTCGAACTATTCTTTCTTGTCCTTATTAGATGTTTATTCTAGTGTCTTAATCTTAATCTTTGACATCACGCAGGTTATCAATTTGACTATGTTTTTGATTGGACTATTTTGAAGTATCCTCAGATCGGTGCCAGTTCTAGAGGACGAGTTAGTGCTTGTCAAACATTCCTTTGGATATTACTTTTCACTCTTCTTGGTTATTATGAACGATAGTCATGCATTTTCTTTCTTCCAGGTTCCTAGTGGAAGTGCTGGACTAAATGCTGGGCCATCTGCTGAAAGACCAGGACGGGCATCAGGTATTATATCTGAACAGGAGTGGATATTTTCTAAAAACACTTTTTAGTTTAGTAGTTGTATTAATTAATTAAAAAGGGATCTCGATAGTTGGTTAGTTCCTTTTGGTCTTTAGTTATTTCATGAGTGAAAGGGTCAAAAACAACCTAAAGCATACCGGTTTTTCAAGGTTCATACCTGAACTATAGGTGCACGAGCTTCCTACGTGAGTTATCACCAACTATTTATCAAAACACACCTTACCATCAATCTTCCCTTTTCCTACCTGAACTATGGTGATATTTCAGGTAGGAATAGGGAATGACCGAGTTGAGGTGTGTTTTGATAAATAGTTGGTGATAATTCTGGTAGGAAACTCGCACACCAATAATTCAGGTGTGAAACTCGAAAAAACGGGTACTTTAGGTGTGTTTTTGAGCTGGAACTTCTGATTTTCTGAGATGCCTCATGAATATTATATGTGAGCTTCTCAGCTTTGAATAATATACTGCTTCTGACAATTTATCATTGATTGATGCCTGACAAAAATGTTTTAATTCTGTAATCCAGTCGGACAAGATATTCGAGACAGGTTTTCTGGTGCTGTTGAAGCATTTTCCAGAAGGAATGCTTCCGGTACGGGAAAACATGGAGAACACTCCAGACACAAGACCTCAGAGGATATGACTTCATCTAAAGATGTGGTATTGATCATTCTGTCTTTCATAAGAAAGAAAAGGAGCCCAATAAGATCCCTTTCTTTCAGTTCTATGTTGGAGTTGGGGTTGTTTTAGTTGCCTTATTTGTTCTTGCATGATATAGTAACTTGCAAACCTTTGCAATTTTTCTTTTTTTTGAGAAAGTAGTAATTACTAGCTAGCCATCTGTGAAGCGACAGCTTAGAACTTCTCATTTATAGGTGTGTTTACCTTGTCTTCCAAATTAATAGTAGACTATGCCTCAATCCTGAACGAAAATCGTCATGGAAGAGAAACTAAATTTATTAACTCCTAGTAATATATATCAGTTGTCTCCGTATGATATATACTAGTCACGGTTCAAGCGGTGGAATCAAACCGCTGATGGGTGCATCAAGGTACGCTGTAAACTGCCTACATTACACTCTTGGGGTGGTCGCCCGTCCTTGGATCCGGCGTAAATGCAGGATGTTCCTTTCACTGGGCTGCCAATATATTTTTTCTTTATGGTATGAACATCCCAAATATTAGGCCAGGGTGGAGCTACAGGTATTGAAGGGGGCTCAATTGAATCGTCCTTATTGAAAAATCATACTGTGCAAATAGGATAAAAGCAATTCATTTTTTGTAGATATGAACTGTTGAATCCCCCTCGACATAAGGGAAGCTTCTGGTATAGTAGCATAGGTGGCAAAAAATAGTGCATTGCTTTAGGTTGTAGGTCTGAATCGCTGGTGTTGTGTTTTTGCATGCTTTTAGTCCCTTGTTTGATTCTCGTAGTTCCACCTTTGCATTTCACTGGCTGGATTTTGTGCTTTGGCTAAGCAGTAATATTAATTCTTCATCAAGAAGCAGTACTATCAATAGATCTTGTGTATTGCAGCAAGCTGATTCAGAAAGAGGCCGTACCTCAAGAAACGGAAGCTCTTCAAAAAGGGCTGCCATTTCTAGCAGCAGACCGAGCTCTTCTGGTGATCCCACCATCATTGATAGTCGCTCAAGCAGGCTAGTGTCTAGCAACGGGCGTGTGTCTACCACACAAAGAATTCATTCAGGTATCGAACCAAAACCATCACCTTTCTCACGTAAGGGGACACGTGATGACCCTCTTCGGAGCTTTGAATTCCTCTCTATCAGAAAGTAAAAATAAAAATAGAAAGAAAGAAAAGCATGCCATTGTATAAAGAGAGAATTTCCTGTTTGTTTTGGAACATTCCAAATCCTATTTAAGGATGTCTGTTTAAGTGTTGTATATTGAAAATGTTTCTATGAGACTTCTAAAGCTTATCCCAACTTCCAATTGTTCCTTGTTTTGGTTTTGATTTTAGAGCTTGAGTTCTGCCCATTTGTAAAAGCCTTTTGACTCATCCAAAGAATTGATGAGTAAAAATGCTAGAGTTTAATACATGTACACTCAGATAGTATGTACTTATGTAATAAATATTATTATTGTACCAATGAATGTATCTTGTTCACTCATTAGAAGGGTGATCCTTTTCTTTTGCACATATCCTGAACATTTCATCGAATATTTGTCATCTTTCATCAGCACACATGTATTGGGATAATCGTGTTCATGTCAAACATGGCTTAGATCACCTTGCATTTTTTGGTTGAACCCTTTTTCAAATGGTTGTGTCTGGACTAGTTTGCACATATCTCGAATATTTCATCATATACTTGTTATCTTTCATCAGCACATGGGTGTTGTGTCTATATTCGACAAGGCTTAGACCGCCTTGCATATTGTTGGTCTATTGGGATTTGAATCTTGGTCTTCTATTATTTTCACCTAGTTCATTGACTGCGAACAAAATTGTGATATGTTGATTTTGTATGCTTTTTGATGGTAATTTATAGCGTGAGAAAGAAGGATTTCTTGGATATTCAAGATTATGTTATAGCTGTAGTCCTACTCATGGCGATTCATTTATTCTCAATTGACATAATATATGAATAGACACGCAAACTTAACCTCAACTCTGAGTAAAACCACTCCAACTTTGGGAGCATACATTTAGATACCTCAATTCGTCTCCCCTGTGTTGTAGACATACATTGACATGACACAAATTATGTGTCAAAATGATCGTTTTGTAAGACTTGAAGTATTTAAAAGTGCTCGATTATCTGTTGAAGCCAAATTAAGGTGTCTTGAATCATGCACCACCTTGTTCCTTTGTTTCAGTCTTGACATACAAACAACAACATACCCAGTGAAATTTAGGAGGGTAGAATGTACACAGACCTTATCACTACCTTATATAAATAGAGAGGTGGTTTTCGAAAAACTCTTGTCTCAAAAAGATCAAGTCTTGACATACAATACTACTAAATAGAATCTGAAAATAGATGTTATACGTCTATTGATTTAGTGTAAACATCGAATATGAGTAATTTTTGTGTAGAGACGTAGGCAATTTTAATATTCAGTGCCTTCTCCAAACATATGACAATTAGTTGACTATTACCATTACAGTAGGTTGACACAACCTATTTCAATAAGACAAGGTTAAAACAAACATCTATCTACCAAAATTTGTGAAGCTTAGGTAACAGTTACCCTGAATATTCTCACACAATGATCAGCTCCACAGGAGGCAAGCTGCACGGTCTTAGAATCTTTGCTCTTCTGAGGATTTCTCCAAGATAGCCGTTGAACAGTAGAGACGTGGCATAGAAATGGATCGAACTTGACAGCAGGAGAAGCATTTTGGACCGATAAATGCCCATCTCCTGCTCTGCTATTTAGATTCCATAGTTCAATCAAGCCATTTTCCATTCCCACTGCAAGAAGCCCGCGATTGCTATGGCTATCAAGACCTAACCAAGAAAGGCCAGTGACGCTGCTTTTGAAAGGTGGAAGTGTCAAGAGTAGCTTCACCGAGGTTTCAGTTTCCACAGCCCATATTTTGACAGTCTTGTCCCTTGAACCAGTAGCAAATTCATGACCAAATGGGTTCCAAGAACATGACCATATTATTCTTTTATGTGCTTCTTGCTTAGCTACAAGCTGGTAATTGACCTCATCAGATCCTGTATAATACAAAGAGGAGTTTGGGCACATGACGAAATAACTTGAACAAAAAGTTCTATCATAAGCAAAATAACCTCCTAGCTTTCAAACTTCTCTACAGATCTTCAAATAAAGGAATAGCCGAAAAGTACCTTTATAACCAATTCGAAAAACAGAGAAGTGGCGATCTCTTGAAACAGCCAAGAGATACAGGTTATCATGAGAGAACTCCATTTGGGTCACTGTCAAACTGTGAGACTGCAAACGACCTATGGATTTCCAAGAACCAACTTGCCAAAGCCATATTTCAGCAACTGGTGCTGATTGAGCCTGCAGGATTGTATATCACTGGCATAATTAGTATTCACAATTAATTAAGAAAATAATATACTCGGTGTAATCCAACAAAGTGGGGTCTAGGGAGGGTAGAGTGTACACAGACCTTACCCCTACCTAGGAGGCAGAGAGGCGGATTTGGATAGGCCCAAATAATTAATAAATTGAAGACTATTCTCTCATAAGAACAAAAAAAAAAAAATAAACACACCATTAGAAGTTGAAAGGAGTATCTAGAAGAATAATGGGAATTCCGTCATGTCTCTATAGTTTACAAAGATCTCTAATAACGTAAAGAAATTTCCTGGGGTAATGAGCATCACCAGTAACTTGAACAAAATAAGCAGATTGGCCTTTGATTTCTCATAAGAGTAAGCACACCGCAGCATCAAACCCAGCTACTCCTTAAACTAGCACCCACACCAATAAAATAGAGGCTTCTCATGGTCAAAGATATTGAAGAAAATTACCACCATATATAGATTGGAGTACCTTTTTTTTAAAAAAAAAATAAAAATTCTTTATATCAAAGCATATTAAGACCAGAAACTAACAACCAACTTTATCATGGCACTTAACAAAAGTATAACTAAGTTGACTGCTATAACGGGAGACTCAAGTACGTATATAACTAGGAAATACCATGTGTCCACGTGTTACCCAAAAAAGAAGGGCAAAGAAGCAAAGAAAGGACACCAAACCTTGCAGGATGAAGCTACAAGCTTTCCATCGTGATCACAGCACAGAGCGAAAAGCTCATTCCCATGACCATAAAGTTTGTGTGATTCGGGCCATAGAGTATGCCATGCCAATTGCTCTTCAATAGGTGGCTCTGTCAAGACAACTGGAACTGCTTCGGGAACAGTTTCAAGAGTATCAAAACCTTCCGTACTGCTTGTGTCTGTTGGTGTCGATGCTGCTGCAAACATAGGTTTAGCTTTATGAGATATTGAAGAATATAAGGGTCTTCAAAGAAACCATTCAGGATAATCTCTATTTGTATATCAGAACTAGTGTCATCAAAAGCAAAAAGCGCAAAAAAGCTCTAAGGTCTGTTGGGGCTTTAAGTGCAAATAAAGCATGGTCTTTAATGAGAAAAGGCACAAAG
>JAOTQR010000092.1:2222486-2246705 GCA_025774065.1 Solanum ossicruentum | reverse complement strand
GCTATATAACAAAAGAAAACAGGACCAAAAAAAAAAAAAAGGAAAAAAAGCTAGTTGGGTCGGGGGGGGATTAAAGTAAAAAAAAAGCGTGGTCATAAAAGAAAAAAGCCAAAAGGGGGGGGGGGGGGAAATAAAAATAGAAATGTTTAGTCCAAGACAAATGATTAGAAGCATGAATGACATATATATAACAAAGAAATTGAAAAATAATTATGATAAAGTGGAATATCAATTGTTCAATGTCGTCTCTTCATAAGAGGTTCCTTGCGAGGGAAGTATGTCTTAGGACTGAAGCGCATATAAAGCGAGGTCTCAACAGTGGCCTCACTTAAGGGCTTAAGTGTGTTTTAAGCACGCCTTTGATAATGCTGATCAGAACACTGTGCATGAGATTATCACAGCTCTTTCAGCAAATTTTAAAAAAAGACTCGGTAACACATCAAAGCCTAATTCAGTATGTGGTTAGCAGGAGGTCCTTACAGTTAGTTTTGACAAGTCAACAACTCAGTTATATATCACCCTGTGACATCAAAGTGATGATGGAAAAAATACATGAATATCTTATATGTTATTATGCAAAAATGATATCACACATTAGACTGGAAAACTCACCCTGAACATAAATAGGTTTTTGCGATAGACCTAGAGCAGACATATTTGCCCCTAATATCTGCACATCAGCTTGAATGTCGGCAGAAAAACTAGAATTGTCTGATGTAACATGGCTCAACGTCTTCAGGAAGGATAGAGGAGATTCAAAAACTCTTGCAACTTTCTCGTCTGCCCCGCCAACAAAACGATGGTTTCCTTTTCCTTTGATTACTGTGACACAATTTATGTCATGACCATGAACTTGAGGGCGAGCAATTTCATGCCAAGATTCTTTATTCTCTAAGTTTGTATTGTTGTGCCAAGGAGCAAATACTCTAGTTGTCTGCCAAAAAAAATAAAGATTGAGCACATAAGTGCGATAATATATTCAGCAGAAGCGAAAGTAAGACATAAGGAAATAAAATTCATAGGCACTTGACCAGGTATGCAACAATAGAGAAAGTAAAACAGCAAATGATAACATGCATGGGCACTTGACCTTTATGAACCCCATTTCAAGACTAAGCATGTTAAATATTTCCAAGAGCCGGAAAAAATTAAACTTCAAAAACAAAATAAGTAACTTGCCCAAGCAATAATATTTCCTATTTGAACTCCTTCCAAAATCTATAATTCATCAACAATGACGACAACAACATACCCAGTGGAATCCCACAAGTGGGGAAAAAATCTATACTTCATCGACTCATATAATTCAAACATAACTGAAAAGGAAAAAGAAATAGCTTGTGAAGAAGCATAACCAAAACCAATGGACAGCTCCAGAGAAGCTGTTCACCATAATTGTTTGTTGATTAGAAAGCAAACCTACAGCTTAAGGACATATATTGAGTTTTCACTGTGATGAAGTCAGTTATGGTAGTGCCTAGCAATGAGCCTACAGCACAATCAGCATAGTGGATAATTCTCAAATTTTAAGCATAGTCCACCACTCAAAGTTCATGAGCTGTAGACCAAAACAATGTATGATCTAGATATAGAAGATGTTACAGGCAAAACAAAATGCATGGGGTTCCAAACAGCTTATAGTGAAACTAAAATCCCATCAGACAATTCTCATGCACACCAACACAAAGAAGTAATAATTCTTCATCTTAAAGTACCTACAGCACACCTGTGTTACTAATGGTTAAGAACAGCATGCCTAGATTGATGACAATGTATGATCTAGATATAGAAGATGTTATAGGCAAAAAAAAAATGCATGGGGTTCCAAACAGCTTATAGTGAAACTAAAATCCCATCAGACAATTTTCATGCACACCCACACAAAGAAGTAATACATATTCTTCATCTTAAAGTACCTACAGTACACCTTTGTTACTAATGGTTAAGAACACGATCCCTAGATTGATGAGTAACCCCTAAGTATTAATGATGGACAACTTGGGAAGTGGAAAACATGCTTTGTGCAATAAGAAATGGATTTGTCTTTTCCTTGCTGATTTATTTGTATTTCTCCTAATTGCAGCAACGATAAAACCAAATGGACTAATATCTCCTCTCACGATTTTGTATTCTAACAAATCGATAAAAGATTAGCATTTCTACAAGTTTGACACCTTGTTACATGGAGAAAATTAGAAAAAAACATACTAGAGACACTACGGGAACTTGAGAAATGAATTAGTAATCTACACCGACATAAAGTAGCTGCAAAATTATTTCAGTACGTGAGCCAGAATGGCTGACATATTCAGTAGAGATACTAAGGGAACTTGAGAAATATATTACTAATCTGTACCAAGATAAAAAATCTGCAAAATCATTTCGGTACATGAGCCAGAATGGTTGACACATTCAACAATTTTATCTGGTGTGTCAATTGAGAGGCTTAACATTCACGACTGCCACAGTCGGGAGCCATAACCCCCATAGATGCATTATGTGTAGGCTGAGTGATGAAATTTCTCAGTTATTTTAACATTATCTATGCAAGAAATTTTTGACATTGCTAGAATTTTCAAGGAAAAAATTGCTTCCTTTTTTCTGTTGAGAACGTGGAAACTATGGCTTTTTTATCTTCACTAGGTCATTTCTCTCTCCTGGAATAACATTTACTTGGTCAATTTGAGACCATAAAAGATGACAAATCAAGATGCAAAAACTAACAGATAAGGGTGTTACTGAACATGCTATTTCGTGCATCTAGAACAATACAAGATCATTTTCCTAAGAAACAACATATATATGGGACATATTAGTTCTACTAACTTTTATAGCACTGTTTAAGGTGATAAGCCTCTTTCATGATGTTAACCAGACCAATCTGCAGTAACACCGGAAAACTCTATATACCTGATAATATACTTGATTTAGTTTATGTACACATTCCATCTCTTTGTAATATTCTACCATTTAAAAAAAAAAATTCTTTGTTACTTACTGGGTAACTAAAACAAAATTTCTTTCTTGTTAACGAGGTGTTCATTAGGAGGGAAAATCAGAAATGTCACGAGTTTGCTGACAAATAGCTTAAATCAACATATACCATTCCAAAAAAATATTGCATTTCTAAGTGCAATAAGATTACCTGATCATGACTGACAGAAATCACATATTCCCCACATCTAGCCCACGCGATGTCTGACACTGCAGCAAAGTGTCCAGATGGAACTTTTTGTGGCTTCCAATCATCATACTCAACACCAACATTTTTCCAGAGGTGAAAAGATCCACCATATCCATAAGCTAAAATAGAATCTGCATTTGGACTCCAGTGACCACCATAAAATCCCAAAGCACAATGACTTAATTCCCCAACAGTAACTACATTCATCCAGATACCAGTTGTCTTTTCAGGTTGCCAGATCAACATTGTCTTATCCATGGATGCGGATAAAATGCTTTGAGGCTGAAAACACTCAATTTCCTCAACAGAAGAAGTCGATGGGGGCTGCCATTCCACTGAGTATACCCAATCCTCATGCCCAATGAGGAGAGATTCCATAGAGATCTGATAAGAGGATGAGCCAGCTACAAGAACAGGACCTTTAATGTAAGAAGCCAAACTTGTTTGTTGCTTCTTGTTACTAGCTGAAGGATCCTGTAAGGTTATCTTCCATATGCGGATGCCTTTGTCTTGAGACGAACTCACAAGTAGAAGACTAGTTTCACCATTCACATACACAGGCAATGAGAGATCTAAACTCCTAATCCAGTCTGTATGAGCCTTTAGCTCACAAGCCCGAAGAAACTGGGAAATAAAAATAGAAACAAGGTTTATTATTAGCAAAAGGAGATGATTGGTAAGCAAATGAACAAGAAATATGAAATTCTGTTTCATACTTTTCCATTTCTCTCACCACAATATAGATGAATTTTGCTGTCCAATCCTCCCATGGCCAGAACGAGCTGCCTGCTATTCCCTGGGAGCTCTGCTAGTGAAAGAGCAACCATAGGCTTCTGACCAACAAACAGAGAATCCGAGCATGACAATGTGCAGTCACCTACAAAAAACAGATCAAACATAGAGGTAATATTAGCACCAAGAACTACATAACAGTAAGATAAATCACTTGACGCGAGAATATACATACTGGTAAAAGCAATTTGCGGATGGATTTTCAGATCACAAGGACCTTGACAGTTATATCTCTCAATTCTAATTCAGATTTTTATGAAATAATGAAGCATATGAATATAACAAAGTCAAGAATATTTCATATAATTTCACCCATGTAGACCTAATTATATCTGCATAGAGGACAGAAAATGCTGATCACTGATTACTTAGTTAACTTCCACCTAAAACTAAGAGTAAAAACTGAATTACCTTCCACTTCAAAAGTAGTGTAAAACACTTCCTGGCACCAAAATCTAATCTAGCTTAAATTCTTAAACAGTAATACATGTGTGGATTGAGGTTTAGCAGTTCCATCTTTGCCCAAAAAGGAAACTGCAATGAACATATTGGACTGCTATACAATGGTATTGCATGAAAATGCAGATAATATTTCAGACTATTGACATGAACATCACACGTATTGGCTGGATTGCTGTTAACAAGGATGAATAAAAAAACTCTAAAATAACAGTAATGCAGCTGTAGAAGTAATTGAAGAATCAGCAGAAAGATATCAAAATTTAAGAACAAAAAGGAGCAGAGACTCCTACACAATAGAATGGACACTAATCATGATGTAAGTTTTTTTTAATTTAAACCTTGATCATCATATAATGACTAAAGCTAGACTGTGAAGCAATAAAGTTATGTCCTTCTCACCTCCACGAGTAGATGGAAGTACTACCTCCCATACATTCACAGTGCCATCAGAGGACGCAGATGCAAAAACAGCTTCTTGCTGAAACACCATGATCGCCGTGATGCAGGTAACACCTTTTTTGTGGGTTTGTGGCACTTGTAAGATGTATCTCCACTATTGGCAGAAAAACAATGAGTCAAGAAGGAGTACTGGCTGTAATTGAAAATTAATCAAGTGTCGTTTCTTTAAATTCTCGAGCACAGACAACAACCAAATGCCTTCTTTTACCCACTCAAGGAAGACAAAACAAAATTCAGGACTTAGAGAAAAGAGATGCCAATAAATTTTGTTTTAAAGACAAGAAAGTATGAAACAATTGAGGCAAATACATTTTTTTGTATGGAAAAGTAGAGAGGCAAATCCATTATTTGGATGTAAACGATAAAGAGGCAATACATCTGTAAGGAGAATAATAAGAAAATCAGAAAACAAATTGTAGCTATTTTCACTGTCCATTGCATAGCCTTGGTGATAAGTTTCAAGGATACTCATTTTTCATTGTTTTATTTCCTTTGCCTCTACTTCAGAGATAGTAAAACAACTCAGAAGGTCATATACTGGCTTACCATCTCAAACTATATTGTCATATCCTCCCCACCCCCACTCCCACCCCCTTCCCATTCCAAGAAAATGAAATGTCTTTTAGTTAATCCTTCTTTATTGGGGGATGAGGAAACCAGTGTAGGGTAACAAGAGAATGTTGAAACAAGCAAATGACTACCTTCGCATCCACAAGAGAATACTCCCACAAAATTATTACACCTTCCGCATCTCCAGAAAGCAAAAAATGTTGTTCCATCTGCTTAGCTGCAATACACAAAACCTTACTGAACAACTGATAGAAGCTGCAGCGACAGACCTTAGGAGCATTTGTTCATAGAATCGAGGAAATAAAAACTTCTCTGGAAAAAGGAAATAATTGGGTGGGTTCTCATATTCAATAATACTACTCACTCCGTTTCAAAAAGAATGACCTACTTTCTTTTCTAGTCTGTTTAAAAACGAATGGCCTCTTTCCTTTTACAACAACATTTTAATTTCAATATTCCACGTGGCATATTTAAGGACACAAGATTAAAGGGCATTTTGGTACATTGGACAACTTCAATTTACAACCACAAAATAAAAAAGTCTTATTTATTTTCTTAAACTTCGTGCCAAGTCAAACTAAGTCATTCTTTTGAAAGGGAGTGCAACAAAAACAACATACCCAGTGAAATGAGTGAAAAGCCACAAGTGGGTTTCTGGGAAGGGCAGTGCGTACGCAAATCCTACCTTGTGAGGTGTTATTCAATAATACAACAGAAATGAAGAGAGATACTAACAGCTTTCCTCACATGAACAATAAGGAAAAAGAACATTTTAGACATTGCTCATTGTTTGTACATTTAGCGAACTATTTACGTTTATCTTGAATATCCTGTCATTACAATTACAACAACATACCCAGTGTAATCCCACAGATAAGGTATGGGGAACATGGGGAGGGTAGTGTGTATGAGACCATACCCCTATATCATGCAGGTAGAAGCTGTTCCTGGAAGGCATGTATAATATTTACATATTTAGCTACTCGACTGAAAAGGTGGTTAGTAAAGCAGGTAATTTTTGTATGTTATATAACAACTATTGTACTTAGATCCTTCATCCCCTATTTTTCAGCTGAAGTATTGTACTAAGAAAAAAAATTATGTTACTAGTCCTCCACATCCACTAACTTTTATAACTAAGACTAGACTAGTAAAATAAGTTACAAGTAACCTAATTAGTTAATGAACCATCACATACACCACTTTTATCAACAAAAATTATACTTCCACCGTTTCAATTTGTTTGTCTTAGTTTGACTATGCACGGACTTTAAGAAGTAACATAGACTTTTTAAAGTTTATAATCTTAAACATGACTATAACCTAAGGATGAATTTAGCGATACCATATGATATAAGTTAAGGAACAATCAAAAAAAATTCCAATTAAACGAACACCACAATAAGATATAATAGGTAACAACCATCCCACCAAATCAATCTCATACAATACGATAAAATTTAAAACAAATGTTGTACTTATACTAACAACACAATACGATACAATAGGTAACAACCATCCAAACAACAAGCAAAAGGTAAGATATGATCCCAACAAACCGGCTTATACAAAATGGGACATTTCATCAACGATACGATACAATAATAAGTAACAGTCAAAATAAACATTATATTTAAATTAAAAACATACACTAGGTAATGACCATCCAAAGAGGCTGTGTAGGGTAAAAAAAGTAACATGTGATCCCACCAATCGTTCTTATACAAAATGGGACATTTAATCTTTACCTAAGATGAATTAATAGTATCATACAATAAAATTTAAGAAACAATCAAAATAAACATTATATTTAAACTAACAACACAATGCGATACACTAGGTAACGACCATCCAAATTGTCTAGATTAAACGTTATATTTATACCAACACAATATGATACAAACAACCATCCAAACAGGCTGTAAGGTTTAAACGAAGAAAAAAGCAGTACCTTTGAATGCAAACTTGCTATTGGGAAGCCAAAGGGTACAATTCACAGAAGCTTTATGACCAGGTAGTGTAGTCAAGATTTGAGCTGTCTGATTAACAAAAATAAGAACATAAATTTCAGAAAATTAATAAAAAATATTCAAGCTGGTGAAAAAGAAGAAGAACCTTTGGACAGAAAATGGCAACAGCGTTTTGGGCACCAAAAGAAACTAAACCAGAAGCACCCCATGACACGTTATTCACTACTCTGTTGCACCCTGCTCCTATGAAAACTCTCTCTACATCCATATTTTGCACACTTCAAGTCGGATTCACCGTCGACGGCGGTACGACGGCGAAAAAGGAGGAATTGCAGTGAGATTACGCAGCAACAGTGATGATTTTACTCGATACCGTAAACGGCGGTGCTACGGCGGAGGTTGAGGAATTGCAGTGAGATGATAGAGCAACGGTGGAGGTCGGCGGCGGCGGAGGCGGCGGTCTGACGGCGGTAGCAGGGCAGAAGCAATGCAGTAGAATTGACAAGTTTTTTATTTTTAAGGCCCAAATAGACCCAAAATTATTGATACATTGTATGAAAGCCCAAATAATTTTTATGGGCCCAATGGCTTTTGACCCATTTAATTTTTCGATTTATCGTTCAAATGGATTGATTTTTAATTTTTGCCCATATTAATCAAACTTATGCCTCATGATTATAAGTCTTTTAAGGACGCCATATACCATAGTAAGATGTTATAGTGCGAAATATGGTAACTAATTTAATTTTTTTTATTTTGAGGGATAAAAATTAAAGATCGATATAATTTTACTTTTTGATTAGCTGATTTATGACAAAATTTTCATGGGACAATCTATTTTGATATCTTTATTTTATGAGTACCTATCATTTTAAAAGTTTTGCACATTATAATCACTTCAGATACACGATGTCTGAAATTAGGTTTGAAAATTTTGAAGTTCTATGGAACATATTAATTTAAATTAATTTTTTCTTAAAGTTTAATCTTATTGGAAAAGAAAAATAATAGGAAAAGTTGATATTTTAAAGATTAATCTAACACCGATGGATGTAGCAAACGAAACCCTTGGTGAAGTCGTTGATATTTTTAAGGGCGCGAGAATTGTTGGATATGGTCCACTACTTCAGAGATGAGAATTGAGTACCAGATATGTCTGTATCAAAATACAAAAACAAAACAATTTTGGCCACTTAATGAAGTCATTGGCTAACTGAGAATTGTTGATTTTTTTTAAGGCTTGACAAAAATTCTACACCATCATTGTCTACCAGAAATAAAACTTGAATTAATAAATAAGTGACTTTATACCTAAAATGAAGATATGTGACTTTTCTATCATAAAACAAAGAAAAATAACTTTCTAAATGGTTGAGTGACCATGTGAGGAATTAATCCTTGAAATCTACTACACGAAGTAGAGATAGTGTAATCTAAAAATTTATTGATTTAAAACTAAGAATTATTAGATGCAGTCTATTACTTAGAGATAAAAATTGAGAACTAGACGTGTCTGTATTATATACTAAGGAGTGGTCGTGATCAATGTGTGATGATAAAATTACTTTTTTCATTTTTTATTAAATCCTAGGCTAAATTATACTTGAGAATGACAATATTTTCACTTATAGCAGTCAAATTTGTAAACTTGTAGAAAACGTTTTTCTTGATGGCCTTCATTTTTTTTCTGCTAGAACCCATAAATCCTTAAATGGTTGGTATCGTTTGGGTGCCCAGTTGGCACTAATCACGACCCCTGGGTTGGGTCGTGACATTTTCGCACCAAAGAAATGTGTTAAATTATTCTTTAAGTAACTAGTCATCTGAAGTTTACTCCTTGTATCTCAATATATGTGGGATAATTAAAATTTCAAGAGTCAAAAAGTTTAATTTTCATTATAAATTTGAGCATCAAGTCTTTAAGTTTTAAAAAAATATATATTTGAAAACTACGTAAAAAGTAATATAAGTAATAGCAATTGATCGACAAACCATCTTCGGAGTGGTCACTGTGAAATGAAAAAATTGAAGTTTTTAATATCCACATAACATCTTCAAAAGTCGACATATTTTAATCTATATCTAGAAACTATTGATTTCTGATCTGATTTTTTTAAGGATCACTATTTGTTCTAACAAATTCTACAAGATATTTCTTTATTCCAGAAAATACTCTTAGTGAAAAAAAGATCCTTTTGTCTATTAGCAATTTGATGGCACTACAAATTCTATGCAAAATCAATATGAGACTCATTGAAATATAACTTTATCAATAAAATTTGAGCATGAGAAATTTGTAAATTATGATAGTTCCCACAAATATAAAACATCCTTCTCAACATGACTTAGGTAGATTGAAATATTACTTAATTTTTAGTGGTTTCATTAAACCATGCTTACTTCTCGAAATCCGTAGGTCTCTTTTGTTTGTGAATAATTTGCATTTCAATAAAAAAAAATTATGGCAATTAATTTACGTAGCAAAATGAAATAACTTATTATTCAAGAGTGTAACTTGCAAAAAAGTGATAGTTCATTCAAATAAATATTTTTACCATTATATTTTAATTTTTAATTGGGTTGGGTTTGGGGTGGATTCAAAATTTGATTTAATCTTTAAGTTCATATCAAAGACATTCTTGTGATACATTTGCTGAAAGATAAAAATGAAACAATTCAAATTTTCTCAAGGATAAAGACAAAGACAAAACAACCAAGATGGAAGTTGTCTTAGTTTTTAACAGGCCAAAACAAGTCTTGCAAGTCAACACCTCGATTAAAATTGATAGTCTTCATATTTTAAAAGTTTGTCTTAAAATATTCTCCACATCATCAATATCGTTTACAGGAAATAGAACTTGAATAGATTGATTGATTTATACAACAATCAAGTGATTCAGAATAATTGAAATAGTTGAGAAATAAACAGTTGACATTTGCTAAATGAATTAGAGATAATGAAATCTAGAAATTTATCGATCAAAACTTGAAAATTATTGAATATATTCCACCACTTTAAAAATAAGAATTGAGAACCAAACATGTCTGTGCTATATGTTAAAAGTAGTCATAATCAATATTTGATTTGGTCATTAAAAAAAAAGAACTTTCCCTTTGGGACCAATGAAATATGTTTGATTATTCTTTGTGAAAATAATCATCTTAAACTTATTTCTCTATCTCAATTTTTGTGTAATGATTTGAATTTTAAGAGTCAAATAATTTAATTTTCACTATAAATTTTGACATGAAGTATTTAAATTTTTTAAAAAAAAATTTTATATTTGAAACAACGTAAAATGTACTATAAGAAATAATAGTTGGTTCGCAAACCATATTCGGAGTGGTTGTGTGTGAAGCGAAAGAGGAGTTTTTGATATCCACGAACCATCATTGGAGGTTGATATATTATAATTTATCTCTAAAAACTATTGATTTGCGATCCAATTTTCTTCACATTCCACAACCTTTTCTCTTTACCATAATATATGAAGAAACTTGCTATGAAAAGTAAAATGCGAAATAAACTACTAGAGGAAAATTATTAATCTTAGATTTTAATAGGACAAACAAGTGAATTGGGTCAATATATTAGTTAAAATCGATTGTATTTTAAACGTTAAAATTTCTACATCATCAATATCTATCGAAAATATAATGTGAAATGTCAATAATTAAAAAACTTTTCTCTTGAAAAAAGAAATTCAGAATATTTGCGTTACCATATGAGAAATCAACTCTTGACGTCTTCTATATGAATTAGAGATAATGTAGCGCAGAAATTTATTGGTCTGAGATATGATCCATTGTTTTAGAGATAAGAATTGAGAACCAGAAATTTATGTAACATTCATGAAGAACAGTCATGATCGATGTGTGATAACAAAACTACTTTGGCCACTTTGACCAAGTCCTTGCTGAATTAGCGGTGTAACACAAAACAATCCAAAAATACAGACATGTTTGTATCATACACTAAGAGTAGTCATGATCAATGTGTGATAACAAAATTATTTTTTTCACTTTTATTTAATATTCGGAAATCACAATTTTTTTCTCTTATAGTAGTCAAATTTGTAAATTTTGAGAAAACGCGTTTCCTGATGACCTTAATTTTTTTTCTTTTTCTTTTTGGGACCAGAGAAATGTCTTGTATTATTCTATGAGAAAACAATTATGTAAAGTTTACTCCCTCTATTTCAACTTATGCGGGCAAAATTTGAATTTCAAGAGTAAAAAAATTTAATTTTCATTATAAATTCGAAAGTGAAGTCTTTAAGTTTTTAACAATAAAATTTTATAATTTGAAAAGTACGTAAAAAGTGCTATATGTAATAATAATTTATCCACAAATCATTTTTGAAGTGGTCAATGTGAAGTTCAAGAATTGATTTTTTTAATATCTACTAACCATCATCGAAAGTTTGACATATCTAAATCTATCTCTAGAAACTATTGATTTGTGATCCAATTTTCTTCAGGGGTCGCTACCTATTCTAACAAATTCCACAAGATATTTCTTCATAACAAAAAAACTTAGTGAAAGAAATTCTTTTTATCTGTTAGCAGTTTGATTTCATTGCAATATTTGTACAAAATTGATTTGACGCTCGTTGAAATATAATTCTATCAAAAAATTCGAGCATGAGAAATTTAAAACTTATGATAGGTCCCATAAAAATAAAACACCCCTCTCAACACGACTCAGGAAATTGAAAAGTCACTTAATTTTTACCCATTTCATTAAATTACACACTTCTCGAAATCAGTAAGTCTCATTCGCCTATGAATAATTTGTGTTTCAATAAAACAAAATGATATGATAACTAATTTAGGTAGGAAAGTAAAATAACTTATTATTCAAGAGTTAAAATCACAAAAAAGTAATAGTTCATTTAAATGAATTTTTGAAAAATTTGCTTAATCACTCTGTTTATTGTGGATTCAAAATTTGATTTAATCTTTATGTTCATATCAAAGCCATTCTTGTGATACATTTTCTCAAAAACAAAAAATGAATAATCCAAATTTGACTAGAATGACAACTTTTTTCTCAAAGACAGACAAAACAACCAAAATTTGCAATATTTAGAGAAAAGTTATTAATCAAATAATTGAGCAGTGACAAACAATCTGAAGAAATTTGTTATGAGAAATAAAATGTGAAACATGCTACAAGATGGAAGTTGTCTTAATTTTAACAAGTCAAACAAGTCTTGCAAGTCAATACATCGATTAAAATTGATAGGTTTCGTATTTTAAAAGTTTGTCTAAAAAAAGTCTCCACATCATCAATATCGTCTATAGGAAATATAAATTGAATTGGTTGAATGACTTTATACAAAAATCAAGTGATCAATCCAAAAGTTTGAGTAACCATATGAGAGATAAATTCTTGACATTTGCTATATGAATTAGAGATAATGAAGTCTAGAAATTTATTGATCGAAAACTGAGAATTATTAGATATATTCCACTATTTTAGAAATAAGAATTTAGAACCAATGTCTGTGGCATATGCTAAAAAATAGTCATAATCAACATTTGATTTGGTCATAAAAACACTTTCCTTTTGGGACAAGTGAAATATGTTTGATTATACTTTGCAAAAACAATCATCTTAAGCTTATTCCGTATCTTAATTTTTTTTGTCGTGGTCTGAATTTCAATAGTCCAACAGTTTAATTTTCACTGTAAATTTTGGCATGAAGTCCTTAAAGTTTTTAAAATAAAATTTATATATTTGACAACATAAAAAATACTATCAGAAATAATAATTAATCCGCAAACCATCTTCAGAGCGGTGACGTATGAAGTGAAAGAGTTGTTATTTTTTATGTCCACAAGCCATCATTGGAGAAACCATAACTTATCTCTAGAAATTATTAACTAGCGACACAATTTTCTTTAAGGGTCACTATCTTTTACAACAAATTCTACAAGATATCCTCCCTATCAAAATATATGAAAAAACTGTTACGAAAAAATAAAATGTGAAATAAACTATAGGATGAAAATTATTGATCTTAGATTTTAAAGGGACGACAAACAAGTGAATCGAGTCAATTATATTGGTTAAAATTGATCATATTTTTAATTTTAAGATTTCCATATCATTAATATCTATCGAAATAATAAAGTGAAATGACAATAATAAAGTGACTTTTCTATTAAAAAAATGAATTTATGAATATTTCAATGACCATGTGAGAGATCAATACTGGACGACTTCTATATGAATTAGAAATAATGTAGCCTAGAAATTTATTGGTCTAAGACTGAGATATGATCCACTACTTTTGATATAAGAATTGAGAATCAGACATTTACGTATCCTACACGAAGAGTAGTCATGATCAATCTAACAAAATTATTTTGGCCACTTTAGCCAAGTCCTAGGCTGAATTGGAGGTGTAACACATAACAATCCAAAACTTGGCTTGAGAGTGATAATATTTTCTCTAATAGCAACAAATTTGCAAACTTGAAAAAAAAACACATTTCCTGTTCGTCTTCAATTATAAATAAGGTACAATTATCAAGTTCTATGAACCCAAAACAGCAAACTCAAAATATGATGATGGTTTCCAGCAAAATATTCACTTCAATTCAGTTTTTCAGTGTTTTATATCTCTTTACAATTACTCTTGCTTCCACTGAGGAAGCAACTGCCCTCTTAAAATGGAAAGCAACTTTCAAGAACCAGAATAATTCCTTATTAGCTTCATGGATGCCAAGTTCTAATGCATGCAGTAACTGGTATGGTGTAGTATGCTTTAATGGTAGGGTAAATGGGTTGAATATTGCAAATTCCAGTGTCATTGGCACACTCTATGCTTTTCCGTTTTCATCTCTCCCTTTTCTTGAGAATCTTAATCTTAGCACGAACAATTTCTTTGGCACCATTCCACCTGAGATTGGTAATCTCACTAATCTTGTCTATCTTGACTTGAAAATCAATCAGATTTCAGGAACAATCCCACCACAAATCAGTTCACTAGCCAAGCTTCAGATACTCCTAATATTTGACAACCAATTAAATGGCCCTATTCCAGGAGAAATTGGTTACCTAAAGTCTATTACTGAGCTATTTCTGGGTAAGAACTCTCTTAGTGGTTTTATTCCTGCTTCATTAGGGAATTTGACCAACTTATCTTCTCTGTATCTTTATAACAATAACTTTTCTGGCTCTATTCCTGAAGAAATAGGTTACTTAAGTTCTCTTACTGTGCTGTCTTTGGGTATTAACTCTCTTTCTGGCTCTATTCCTGCTTCATTGGGGAATCTGACCAACTTATCTTTTCTTTATCTTTACAATAATCACTTTTCTGGCTCTATTCCAGAAGAAATAGGTAATCTAAGGTCTCTTACTAATCTAATTTTGGGTAAAAACTCTCTTTCTGGTTCTATTCCCGCTTCATTGAAGAATTTGACCAACTTATCGTTTTTGTATCTTAATGATAATAACCTTTCTGGCTCTATTCCAAGAGAAAATGGTTATCTAAGGTCTCTTACCATGCTATCCTTGGGTAATAACTCTCTTAGTGGTTTTCTTCCTGCTTCATTGGGGAATTTGACCAACTTATCTTCTCTGTATCTTTATAATAATAACTTTTCTGGCTCTATTCCTGAAGAAATAGGTTACTTGAGTTCTCTTACTGTGCTGTCTTTGGGTAATAACTCTCTTTCTGGCTCTATTCCTGCTTCATTAGGGAATCTGACCAACTTATCTTCTCTGTATCTTTATAATAATCACTTTTCTGGCTCTATTCCTGAAGAAATAGGTCACTTAAATTCTCTTACTGTGCTGTCTTTGGGTAATAACTCTCTTTCTGGCTCTATTTCTGCTTTGTTGGGGAATTTGGCCAACTTATCTTTTTTGTATCTTGGTGATAATAACCTTTCTGGCTTTATTCCTGCTTCATTGGGGAATTTGACAAACTTATCCTCTCTGTATCTTTTTAATAATCACTTTTCTGGTTCTATTCCTGCTTCATTGGGGAATTTGACCAACTTATCTTCTCTGTATCTTTATAATAATCACTTTTCTGGCTCTATTCCTGAAGAAATAGGTTACTTAAGTTCTCTTACTGTGCTGTCTTTGGGTATTAACTCTCTTTCTGGCTCTATTCCTGCTTCATTGGGGAATCTGACCAACTTATCTTTTCTTTATCTTTACAATAATCACTTTTCTGGCTCTATTCCCGAAGAAATAGGTAATCTAAGGTCTCTTACTAATCTAATTTTGGGTAAAAACTCTCTTTCTGGTTCTATTCCTGCTTCATTGAAGAATTTGAACAACTTGACTGTTTTGTATCTTGGTGATAACAACTTTAAGGGAGAAGTTCCGCCTTATTTGGGTAATATCAGTGGCCTCCAAGTTTTGATGATGTCGAATAATAGTCTCAGCGGAGAGGTCCCTTCATCTATTTTCAATTTAAAATCACTACGAATACTAGATTTGGGCAGAAACAATCTGGAGGGAGTTATTCCACAATATCTTGGCAATATTAGTAGCCTCCAGGTTTTTGATATGCATAACAACAAAATTTCTGGGACTCTTCCAACAAATTTTAGCATTGGAAGTTCACTTATTAGTCTCAACTTGCATGGCAATGAACTAGAGGGGGAAATCCCTCGGTCTTTGGCCAATTGCAAAAAGCTGCAAGTTCTTGATCTAGGAGATAATCATCTCACAGACACATTCCCCATGTGGTTGGGAACTTTGACAGAGTTGAGAATTTTAAGATTAGCATCGAATAAATTGCATGGACCCATAAGATCTTCAGGGGCTGAAATCATGTTTCCTGATCTTCGAATAATAGATCTCTCTAACAATGCCTTCTCGAAAGACTTACCAACGAGTCTGTTTCAACATTTGAAAGGGATGAGGACAATTGATAAACAAATGGAGAAACCAAGTTATGAACAAGATAGATATTACGAAGACTCGGTAGTTGTTACAACAAAGGGATTGAAGCATGAAGTCACGAGAATTTTGTCTTTGTACACAGTTATTGATCTTTCAAACAACAAATTTCAGGGATATATTCCTAGTGTTCTGGGAGATCTCATTGCGATTCGGGTATTAAATTTATCTCATAATGGATTGCAAGGTCCTATTCCACCATCACTTGGAAGTTTATCCGTAGTGGAATCACTGGACCTTTCGTTTAACCAGCTTTCGGGAGAGATACCAGCACAATTGGCTTCTTTTACTACTCTTGAAGTCTTAAATCTCTCCTACAATCATCTCGAAGGGTGCATCCCTCGAGGACCTCAATTTCAAAACTTCGAGAACAATTCATATGAAGGTAACGATGGATTACGTGGATACCCAGTTTCAAAAGGTTGTGGCAATGATCCTGTGTCAAAGACGAATTATACAGAGTCTGCACCAGACGATCAAGAAACCAATTCTGAATTTTTCAAGGATTTTTGGAAAGCTGCTCTGATGGGATATGGCAGTGGACTGTGTATTGGATTATCCATAATATATATCATGATCTCAACTGGAAATCTAAAATGGCTTGCAAGAATCATTGAAGAACTGGAACACAAAATCATCGCACGAAGGAGAAAGAAGCAGCGAGGTCAAAGGAACTACAGGAGAAGAAATAATCGTTGATTTCAGAACTTCAGGTATTCAAGCTAAGCTCTACATTAATCTTTTTTAGTTTATTTTTATTATTAGTATAAACAACAACTAACTAACGCTCGATACGAATTGTAAGTAAGCAGTTGGAAGCTATGATAATAGAGGCAAAAAATTTATACTTGTGTGACTCACTTGTTATTTTTTCAGATGACAAGAGTCGGAAGACGTTGGTATATTGGATTTGGTTCTTCCTATGTTGCAGCTTATGAAGGTTTTTTTTTTTTTTTAAGTTTCTTTTTAGTTGTATAAGTAAACTTTTTATTAATTTTGGAATATGTAATATTATGAAATTTTTACCATATTCAATAAATGTTGTGTGTATTGAATGAAGATTATACATTTCTCAGATCAATAACGCTTACTTCAAAGTATCTAAAAGAGTTAAATCAACAAAGGCAGATATTTAGTGTGCGATAGAGGTTACATATACTAGCTCGATGTGGTCTGGCCCTTCTCTTCATAGGGGAAACTTAGTGCACCAGACTGCCCATAAACTGGTTGCTGAGCAATACTAATAACAATTCACAGATGATTACTGTAGATTATGCATATTGTTAGATATATTATTTTTTTGCTCTATTTAATTGTGACAAATATATATTTTCGGGACTATCTATTTTAATAAAGTCTAATTTTTCATATAAAATATCAATATACTCATGTAGTCGTTCAGCTCAGAACTTGACTCTTGCTTTTGTTTAAAGTCACTTAACTTCATCTCATGTTCGAGTTCATCATTGTCTGGCGTATCTTTCGAGCTCTGTTTATATTGGAGTTTCCTATGCTTAAAGTGTCTCCATAACCTTTATATAATTTACTATTATGGATAAATTTGATATAGTATGTAGTTGTTTTATATTATGATATGGTATAAACACCGATTTTAATTAATGATATGACATTAAAGATCAACAATTAATGTATGCCAATTGGATATAGTTATTTATTTGTGAATTACTATTTATATAATATGAATACCATAGATTGTGTATATAATGTGTGTGTAACTAAAGTTCAAGGATTTATAAAGTAATTTAAGAATTTGATGTGCCCTGTTTAATACATATTTCTAGAAACTCTTGATTTGTAATCCAAATTACACTCAAGAATGACAATATTTTCTCAAAGGCAAAAACGGACCAACCTAAATTTTTTTATTTTAAGAATAACAGTTTCTCAAGGATGAACAAAACAAAATATAAAATTAAAAAATTAAAAGGACATTGGTCCACTTTTTTCACCCTTTACTTACTTTCAAGAGAACGTGCACATTATCTCTACCATGCCGCCTTTTAGGGTGTATTTATTTCATTATACAATAATTTGGGGGAGGGGGAGAGGGGGGTAATATGACCCTAGTTAAGTTAATGCGTGTCGCTGAGATTTCGATTATAGTTCAGTTATCCTAATAAAATATGAACAGACAACGTGTGAATAAAAGAGAGCAAAAGAGGGCAACACATTCACAATATTTGGAGAGAATCCTTCATGAATCATGACATGAATTATCATCAATAATTGAAACCTGGAGTTAAGGAATTTATTTCCCAAATTACTAAAATTGATTTGGTTTTTCATTTATAAAAAATTTGGCTTGACAAAAGTTTCACAACATCAGAAATCGATGTCTATTGAAAATATTACTTGAATTAGTTAAGTGACTTTATAATTTATATGTGAAATGACTATAACTAAGTAAACTTTTCTATAAAAAAGGGGTAAGTTTCTCAATAGTTGAGTAAAAATATGAGAAGTCAATTTTTCAAGTCTACTATATGAATTCTCGATATTCGTATTATTGATCTAAGATGGAGAAATGTTGGATATGATCTACTACTTTAGAGATGACAGTGAAAACCATGCATGTCTGTATCAAAGTGAAAAAACAAAACAATCTTGGCTACTTGGTTAAGTCATTGCTTGACTGAGTAATGAGAATAGATGGCTTTTCAGTCTTTTTAACTTTGGCTTGCAAAAAATTCCACACTATCATTATCTATCTAAGTTTCTTCTAGGGTCACTATCTATACCAGCAAATTCCACAAGATAGTTTTTCATATCAAGAAATAATCTTAGTAAAAGAGATTCTTTTTATCTGCTAGCAATTTGATGTCACTTCAAATTATGTTCAAAATCGATCTGAGACTCATTGGAATATAATTTTATCAAAAAATTCGAGCATGAGAAATTTATAACTTAAGACAGGTCCCATAAAATAAAACACCCCTCTCAACACAACTTAGGCAGAAGAAAATCACTTAATTTTTATCCATTTCATTAAATCACACATTTCTCATACCCATAAGTCACATTTGCTTGTGAATAATTTGCATTTTTATAGAACATATTGATATGACAATTAATTTACGTAGGAAAATGAAAAAACTTATTATTCGAAAGTGAAACTCACGAAAAAGTGATAGTTTATTCAAATGAATTTTTTTTATCATTATCTCTTAATTTTCAATTGGGTTGGGTTTGAGGAGGGTGGAGGTGGGTGGGGGGTCGAGAAATGTGCTTAATCATTCTCCGTTTATTATGGATTTAAAATTTGATTTAACCTGTATATTAATATCAAAATCATTCTTATGATACATTTTCTCAGGTAAAAATGGATCCAAATTTGACTAGAATGACAATATTGACTCAAAGACAAAGACAAAACAACCCAAGATGGAAGTCGTCTAAGTTTTAACGGGTCAAACAAGTCTAGCAAATCAACACATCGGTAAAAATTGATAGGTTTTCGTATTATAAAAGTTTGTTTTGAAAAAGTCTCCACATCATCAATATCTTCTATAGGAAATATAACTTGAATTACTTGGGTGCCTTATACAAAAATGAATTGAATATTCCGTATAGTTAAGTCACCATATGAGAAACAAACTCATGACATTCACTATAAGAATTAGAGCTAATGAAGTCTAGAAATTTATTAATCAAAAACTGAGAATTATTGGATATATTTCACTACCTTATAAATAAGAATTGAGAATATATCTTGACATATAATAAAAGTAGTTATAATCAATATTTGATTTGATAACAAATAAAAAAAAAACTTTTCTATTGGGACTAGTAAAACATGTTAAATCAATAATCTTAAGCTTATTTCCTCTATCATCTCAATTCTTGTGTCATGGTTTAAATTCCAAAAATCAAATAGTTTGATCGTATTTTAAACGTTACAATTTCTACATCATCAATATCTTTCGGAAATATAATGTTAATTACAATAATTAAATCACTTTTCTATTAAAAAAAAAGATTTCCCAATATTTGAGTTACCATGTGAGAAATTAATTCTTGACATCTTCTATATGAATTAGAGATAATGTAACATAGAAATTTATTGGTGTAAGACTGAGATATGGTCCACTATTATCGAGATAAGAATTGAGAACTAGAAATTTGCCTATCATACACGAAGAGTAGTCATGATTATAACAAAAATATTTTGGGCACTTTGACCAAGTCTTGGCTGAATAGGAGGTGTAACACAAAAATTGACTTGAGAGTGATAACATTTTGTCTAATAGCAATAACACAAACTTTTCTTTTGGGACCAGTGAAATATGTTTGATTATTCTTTATGAAAATAATCATTTTAAGCTAATTTCCCTATCTCAATTTTTGTGTCATGATTTGAATTTCAAGAGTCAAACAATTTAATCTTCAATATAAATTTTGACATGAGGTATCTAAAATTTTTAAAATAAAATTTATATATTTGAAACAACATAAAATGTACTATAAGAAATAATAGTTGGCTCGCAAACCATGTTCGGAGTGGTTGTGTGTGAAGCGAAAGAGGAGCTTTTGATATCCACGAACTATCGTTGGAGGTTGAGATATTATAATTTATCTCTAAAAACTATTGATTTGCAATCCAATTTTCTTCACGTGTCACATCTTTTACAACAAATTCCACAACATTTTCTCTTTACCATAATATATGAAGAAACTTGTTATGAAAAGTAAAATGTGAAATAAACTACTAGAGGAAAATTATTGACCTTAGATTTTAATAGGACAAACAAATGAATTGGGTCAATATATTAGTTAAAATCGATTGTATTTTAAACGTTAAAATTTCTACATCATCAATATCTATCGAAAATATAATTTGAAATGTCAATAAATAAAAAACTTTTCTCTTGAAAAAAGAATTTCTGAATATTTGCGTTACTATGTGAGAAATCAACTTTTGACGTCTTTTATATGAATTAGAGATAATGTAGCGCAGAAATTTATTGGTCTAAGACTGAGATATGATCCACTGTTTTAGAGATAAGAATTGAGAACCAGAAATTTACTTATCATACATGAAGAGCAGTCATGATCATTAACAAAAAAATTTTGGCCACTTTGACCAAGTCCTTGCTGAATTAGAGGTGTAACACAAAACAATCCAAAAATATAGACATGTCTGTATCATATTTTAAGAGTAGTCATGATCAACGTGTGATAACAAAATTACTTTTTTTCACTTTTATTTTATATTCGGGAATCACAAGTTTTTTCATTTATAGTAGTCAAATTTGTAAACTTTGAGAAAATGTGTTTCCTGATGACCTTAATTTTTTTTCCTTTTCTTTTTGGGACCAGAGAAATGTCTTGTATTATTCTATGAGAAAGCAATTATGTAAAGTTTACTCCCTCTATCTCAACTTATGCGGCAAAATTTAAATTTCAAGAGTCAAAAAATTTAATTTTCATTATAAATTCGAACATGAAGTGTTTAAGTTTTTTAAAAATAAAATTTGTAAATTTGAAAGATACGTAAAAAGTACTATATGTAATAATAATTGATCCATAAATCATCTTTGAAGTGGTCAATGTGAAGTGAAAGAATTGAATTTTTTTAATATCTACTACTGATTTGTGATTCACTTTTCTTCAAGGGTCGCTACCTATTCTAACAAATTCCACAAAATATTTCTTCATAAGCAAAAAGCTCAGTGAAAGAAATTCTTTTTATATATTAGCAGTTTGATTTCATTGCAATATCTGTGTAAAATCGATTTGACGCTCGTTGAAATATAATTCTATCAAAAAATTCGAGCATGAGAAATTTATAACTTATGATAGGTCCCATAAAAATAAAAACCCCCCCTCAACACGACTCAGGAGATTGAAAAGTCACTTAATTTTTACCCATTTCATTAAATCACACACTTCTCGAAATCAATAAGTCTCATTCGCCTATGAATGATTTGTGTTTCAACAAAACAAAATGATATGAAAATAATTTAGGTAGGAAAGCGAAATAACTTATTATTCAAGAGTTAAAACTCACAAAAATGTAATTGTTCATTTAAATGAATTTTTGAGAAATGTGCTTAATTACTCTGTTTATTATGGATTCAAAATTTGATTTAATCTTTATGTGCATATCAAAGCCATTTTTGTGATACATTTTCTCAAAACCCAAAACAGGAATAATCCAAATTTGACTAGAATGACAACATTTTTTCTCAAAGACGGACAAAACAACCCAAATTTGCAATATTTAGAGAAAAGTTATTAATCAAATAATCGAGCAGTGAGAAACAATCTGAAGAAATTTGTTATGAGAAATAAAATGTGAAACACGCTACAAGATAGAAGTTGTCTTAATATTAACGGGTCAAACAAGTCTTGCAAGTCAATACATCAATTAAAATTGATAGGTGTTCACGTTTTAAAAGTTTGTCTTAAAAAAGTCTCCACATCATCAATATCGTCTATAGGAAATATAAACTGAATTGGTTGAATGACTTTATACGAAACTTAAGTGATCAATCCAAATATTTGAGTAACGATATGAGAGATAAACTCTTGACATCTGCTTTTGAATTAGAGATAATGAAGTCTAGAAATTTATTGATCGAAAACTGAGAATTATTAGATATATTCCACTACTTTAGAAATAAGAATTTAGAACGAATGACTGTACCATATGCAAAAAAAATAGTCATAATCAACATTTGATTTGGTCATTTAAAAACTTTCCTTTTCGGACTAGTGAAATATGTTTGATTATTCTTTGCGAAAATAATCATCTAAAGCTTATTTCATGTATCTCAATTGTTGTGTCATGGTCTGAATTTCAAGTTTCAAGCAATTTAATTTTCACTGTAAATTCAGATTCAAGTCTTTAAAAATTTAAAATAAAATTTATATATTTGACTGCATAAAAAGTACTATCAGAAACAATAACAGTCCGCAAACCATCTTTGGAGGTTAAGATATCATCACTTATCTCTAAAAACTATTGATTTCGATCTAATTTTCTTTAAGGGTCACTATCTTTTACAACAAATTCTACAAGATTTCCTCCCTATCAAAATATATGAAAAAAAACTGTTACGAAAAAATAAAATGTGAAATAAACTACAAGATGAAAATTATTGATCTTCGTTTTTAAAGGGACGACAAACAAGTGAATTGAGTCAATTATATTTTTTAAAATTGATCGTATTTTAAATGTTAAGATTTCCACATCATTAATATCTATCGTAAATATAAAATGAAATGATAATAATAAAGTGATTTTTTTATTAAAAAAATGAATTTATGAATATTTCAGTGACCATGTGAGAAATCAATACATGACATTTATGAATATTTCAGTGACCATATGAGAAATCAATATTTGACGTCTTCTATATGAATTAAAAATAATGTAGCCTAGAAATTTATCGGTCTAATACTGAGATATGGTCCACTACTTTTGATATAAGAATTGAGAATCAGACACTTACGTAACCTACACGAAGAGTAGTCATGATCAATGTTTGATAATCTAACAAAACTATTTTGGCCACTTTGACCAAGTCCTTGGCTGAATTGGAGGTGTAACACATAACAATCCAAAATTTGACTTGAGAGCGATAACATTTTCTCTGAGAGCAACAAATTTGCAAACTTGAAAAAAAGAACACTTCCTGTTCGTCTTCAATTATAAATAAGGTACAATTATCAAGTCCTATGAACCCAAAACAATAAACTCAAAATATGATGATGGTTTCCTGCAAAGTATTCACTTCAATTCAGTTTTTCAGCGTTTTATATCTCTTTACAATTACTCTTGCTTCCACTGAGGAAGCAACTGCCCTCTTAAAATGGAAAGCAACTTTCAA
>JAOTQR010000092.1:2194700-2212656 GCA_025774065.1 Solanum ossicruentum | reverse complement strand
CTTTATTGTTGTTTTCTATATTTGGGGTTTTGTTGGAATTTGAACTGTTATTGTATTGTTGAAATGTGTATTTGGGGGTTTTATCAATTCGAATTCGAATTCAATATGTAATGGGTATTTGGGTTTGTTCATTGTAAGCTCCACCTTGGAATTTTGTGTGATCTTTTTGATAATTTAAACAACCCCATTGCATGGGCAACTCAATTATAGCTGCCTGCAAGAATGGTAATGTTTTTTGAGCTTTATTGTTGTTTTCTATATTTGGGGTTTTGTTGGAATTTGAACTGTTATTGTATTGTTGAAATGTGTATTTGGGGGTTTTATCAATTCGAATTCGAATTCAAAATGTAATGGGTATTTGGGGTTTGTCATTGCAAGCTCCATGTCGGGATTTTGTGCTAGCTTTTGGTAATTTAAAGAACCCAAGACATGGATAACTCAATATAGCTGCCTGCAGAAATTGGTAATGATTTGTGAGCTTTGCTGTTGTTTTTAAAGTTTGGGTTTTGTTGGGTTTGAGCTGAGGATCTATTGGAAATCACCTCTCTATCACCCTAGGTAGGGATAAGGTCCGAGTACACACTATTCTTCCTAGACCTCACTTGTGTGATTATACAGGATATGTCGTCATTCAAATTCAAATTGTAATGTGTACATGGGGTTCATCAATCAAATTCAGATTTGTAATGGGTATTTGGGGTTTTCATGCTCGTTGCCTGCAAAAATGGTATCAAGTGTTACTCTATCTGTTTGACACCTTTCCCTTTTTTTTGAGATTCAAGCTGAGTAAACTTTGCCTGACATTTTATAATGTGGTTTTGTATAGTTTTTAGATGTCAAAATTTTAGTTTTAAAATATTAAGTTGATCCAATCAAATTTAGCTTTAAATATTAGTCGAATTGACTCTCCGGAGTGAAGGGTGTTACATAGATTGGTACAAGGGAATATGATTTTTACTCGTTCTTCTTATGGATTTTAGGTGTTTGATTTTTGCTATAATTGTAATGGGTATTTGGGATTTATGTTTAAATAACAGGGGATTCTTCATTGGAGGAGCTAGACTCTTACTTTCCTGTGAGACCAGAATGTCAAGCTGATGTTCCTAATACTCGATTCAGACCTAAGGTGAGTTGAAGCTTCATTCATTTTCATCATTTTATTTAAATTCTTCTAAATTTTGCATATATACACAACTTTGGATGAAAAGAGGAGGTTGTCAACTTTGAGACGAATTCTTAATTTGGATTTGATGAGTCAAACCTTTAAGTTCTTTCTATTAATTCATTACACTTTATTAGTTGAAAGTTAACTAATTTACCACATATATTTATGCTCCACATCGAAGATCATTTAGTTGGACCTTATAAATAAGGCTTCAGCAGGCTCTGGTTGCCGTATGTAGATGATCAGTGTTAAAATAATCAAACCACGTTGATTTCTCCTATATAAAGGCTTACGGAAGTCATAATGTCTACCAAAGTTAGTGTGGGATTGACACTTTGTTTACTTGAGTAGACAACAAATGAATATGTTGCTATTTAATGGATTCCTCCCTTTGTTATTTTCGGTTACTACCCTTGTCCATTTAAAATCAACTACATTAGTATTTATTTTATTGTTTGATTTTAGCTTTCTCCCCTTTGGTTTAGAGAAGTGTAATTCTAATCTATCAATTAGGTGAATATATACATGCTATTACGTAAATGAGTTAACAACTAAAATATCCTGTTGTAGTCTTTGTGACATTTGTCTCAGTTTCTTTTCAAGTTCTTCTAAAGCAATAATCTTATAAAATTCTCATGGCAGATTTATTCACTGTGCTACCTTTGTGCACTTTATTTTTTTTGGGGAAGTGCTTGATAGGCAGGAAGAACTCTCAGCGAAAGAAGATGGAAGGCAGCATTCTCTCAAGAGGGTTATTTGGATATAGCAGGTGTTCTTAGACGAATCCAACGAGGGGTACTTTTTGTGTCTCTCTTGTTCAATGCACATCCATATTAAATTTACTGTGCCACATTCACATTTGCGCCACATTGTCATTTGCCTATGAACGGATGCGTGATCTTGTCAAATGCATTGCTTTAAAAAGTTGATCTCCAAGTTGATGGTGGTCCGTTCACCCTACAACACTATAGTTACATCTGTTTCTGCGGTTCATTGTGAAAATTAATTGCTACTTGGTAGAGAGTCCCATTTCAGTTGTCTATTCTTCATTTTATCTTGTGATTTCTCAATTTGGATTGTGCGGTTTTATGACTAAGTCACTTTGCTACTTCATTATGATAGCCCTATCCCCCCCTGTATTTATCTCTAGCTCATGCTGTCCATTCCTTCTTTGTGACTCACCTTTAGCTTTATCCAGTGATTTCCTAAGATTATAATGCATTCCACTCATGGTTTTCTTCTCCTACCTAGCCCCTTCATGACTTTGTCCTAGTTGCGCAACACCAATTCTCATACTACTTGCCATCAAGAACAAATTAATCTGCTTTTTTAGTGAATTTGAACAGTTCATATATTTTTTAGCAAGTGTCTTTGGCACCCAGTGAGTCTTTAGCTTCAACCGATGTTGCTCGCTTGGTAGACATCTGGAGCATAATAGACCCTCAATTTGTGCAAGTGGTGAACTGCAGAAGGTGAAAAACTTCAGGGGACACCAATTTCATCAATTATTGTCGCTCAGTTATCTCCACTTGTAGAAACATTATTTCATTACTCACAACAAAATAGAAGGTTCATTCCGCTTATCTTTTGCCAGCATTGTTAGTTCAGTTGCGAGCCTTAATAGGAAAGTATTTAAGATCCTTTTTTTGTGTTGATAGTAGAAATTTTTTATGATGTAAAACAATTGTTTTATCAACACTACAATAAGCTTGTCGGTTTGAGTTTGGACTGTTTCGGAAAGTCTAAATTATACAAGTCTAAGTTTAGCTGGTAAAATTATTCATGATTTGGGATAACATTTCGGCATAGCATTGATTACACTTCTATAAACTCTATTAGGCAGATAGTCTGATCCACCATTAGCACTCCCACTGAGTTCATTATAAGGAGTCAATTGTCTATCGCAAATATCCAATCTGCTTGCTGTTTAGATGGAAAGCTGAGTCTTAAAAACTCTGATGCTTATTAATTGTTCTGTGAATGCTAGGGGATTCATCCATCAATTAAAGGGGCTGTATGGGAGTTCTTGCTGGGTTGCTTTGATCCCAATAGCACATATGAGGAAAGAAATGAACTTAGACAACGTCGGAGGTAATCAACTTGTTTCAGCTATGGCCTAAGAGTTACACTTATTCAATATAGACTATAATTAGTAGAGGTAACCATCAATCATAACTATAATTATGCATTGAATATGTTCATTTTGATGCATAAACACATGCATCTATCAAAGGCCGTCAATGTAATTTACACAAAAAACTTTTCATGTTCATAGAGTTTGTCTTATCAAAGATCAGCTTTCTGATTTATGATCTAGTTAGGACTAAGCATTGAGGTGAACCAAACTTGGGATTCAGTGGGCAAGTCTGGTTTAATCAAGCTCTCCATAATGAACAGGTCAAGTTTCGGACAATTTTGTTAGGTTCAGCTGGGTTTAGTTGTTCTTATCATAAGGACCACCCCTTGGCAAAAGATCGCCAATGAACTTTGAAACCTTGACGTATTGAGGTTCGAATGGTTGTACCTTTAGTCTTAACTACAAGAGCTGGAAATTGTGTTTGCAATAGTTGGTGTTTATAGATACAAGCTTCCAAAAAAATGCACAGATCTATAGTCGAATCCTTGACCATTAGGTTTTCCAGTGTCTTGATTCTTGAGTTTTGGCATTTAATTGAAAATGAGTGCTACAAGATAATTAGACTTGTATTGTCTATTTTGACGTTGACTCCAAGAAAGAAAAAGATCTAATTGTTTAGATTACCAGCCAAGAACAGATTAAATTCATCTGTAAGGGGATTGCCAGAGATTGATATCATTAGTTGGGGACTCTGATCTCTCATGTGCCCCACGATGCATTGAAGGACCAAAAAGAAGAATAATGGTTGGTCAAAGGTTGAAATTTTAGAAATAAAGACAGTAAAGGCAACAGTAATAATGATACCATGAAATGCACAAAAAGGATAAAGACAACCAAAAGATTTTGTCATGAATGCAGCGCATATGTGGTATTGTTTCACTCTTCCCAAGCTTATATCATTCTTCTGTGATCCTTCCTTGACAAGTGCTTGTGCACCTTTGTTGGGGAACCGGGGAAGTGGTGGCGGGTTTAATGATTTCACCACGAAAACATGTATGTTTGCCTGGAGAACCAAAGTATAAAGTACAGTCACTATAAGCTGAAAACACAACTGTGCCTTCTTTAATCCTTATCATATTCTTTTTCTTTAATAAATTTCTTATAACTTATCTATGAGTCGCCTAAGAGTCTGAATTTGTATAACCAGAGAGCAATATGCCGCATGGAAATCCGAATGCCAAAAGATAGTACCTGTTATTGGCAGTGGGAAATTTACTACAAATACTATAGTCACGGATGATGGCCAACCCATAGATCTTGCAAACAGTAACACTAATGCAGAGGATACTAACAATGCCATGCCAGTCGATAATAGTGTTTATGACAAGAAAGTGGTTCAGTGGAAGCTTAACTTGCCCCAAATTGGTTAGTACTCATGTGACTACTTATTCTCTAGTTTTATTTTGCAACTTTATATATTCATATTTGCTGTAGTGCTCCCTGTATCTATCTGTCTATCTCTATCTGTGTCTGTTTCTTAGAAGAAGAGTGGGTGGTTATTGGATAAACTAGAATTTCAACAGTACATTCTCTTTTTAGCCTGTCTATCACAACTATTTGTTCGTGTTAATTCTTTCCAGTTTGAACAACTAATGGCCAGCAATAAACTGTTTTCCAACTTTATGCTTACAAAACTTAAATAGTCAACATAGTTATACATAACCTAAAACTCCTATATAAGGAGCACATTTTTACATTGTTAATCAAGTCAATGGAAGTTGTTTTTCTATTTTCACATGGTATCAGAGTCTCTAAGAACTTGGTAGAGACTCAAATAACTTCCGCTATTGTGGCCGGTACATTCAATTTGTACCACTTGGTGGTGCCGCCCGCCAGAGCTATGTTTTCCACTTCTATTCTTCCTTTTGGTACTCGAAGATGCTCTTCTCTCTTGAAACTGGTGCACCTATCTCCATATATTCATTTAGGAAGCTCTCCTCTTTCTCCTCCTCTAATTTTGTATTTTCTTGTCATTATTCTTTCAGTTCAAGTTGTGCTGATTATGCCCTGGAGATTTGCAATGTCATATTTGTTTTTGTTAATTGAGAATAGATTCGTTTCTGCATAGTGCAAGAAACTTTCTTTAGCACTGCAGTTACCAATGACTTCCTAGATGAAATAATTTCAATGACACTTTCTTTCATTGTGAAGTTACCAACAACTTCTTGTAGGAAAAATACCAACACTGCTATTCTCTTTTGTGATTGTGCACTATTCAAATAAGGAATACCAACACTGCTATTCTTTTTCGCGATTGTGCACTATTCCAATGAGATTATGGCATAAACTTTCTATGTTTCCAAAATAAGCAAACTCAGGATGATTTCCCCATTTTTTATTTGAAGTGGCATGTTAGAATATCAAGTTGTATCTAGATTCATACACATGTGGATTTATTGTAATTGAATAAGGAATATCATCTATACATACAACAACAACATTACCCCATTGCCTCAAAGGCTCTCGCCCATTGCGGGGTAAGGGGAGGTCAGATGTACGCAGCCTGACCCCTATGTTTAAAACATAGAGCGACTATTTTCGGATAACCCATGATGAGCGTCGAAAGTTGCATTGACTAACTGGTACTTCACAATTGAACAAAGCGCAGGCAGTTTAAAGAGCCATTTTGCTTTATTCCATCATACCCCAAAGCCAAAAAATAGTGAATCTTTGGCTCCATCCGGCTGTGGAAACAAGGAATATCATCTATATTTTGTCAAAAGAGAATAAGGAAGGTCATATAGAATTTGGTATGAGATGCCTTAGGATATTTATTCAAAATATAGAATATTTACATGCCTTAACAATATAGGGATTATAACCTACCATATTATACATGACCTAAGACTCATACAAGAAGCAAATTTTAATTCAGAAGTTCCCTTGCCTATTATTTTCTCATTATGCCGTCCAATGATGCTAGATTCTAAGTTTCTACATATCACTGAAGTTCCAATTTAAGTTGTTCAACTCCAGACAGATTATCTCCAACATGATACATGTAGTTTATTCCATTGAAGGTTGTTGAAAACGCTCGACCGATCATACGCTATTGTCAGTTTCAAACAACATTTAGAAATATAAATGAGCTCTATCAGTTTTCATGTGTCCATTTTCCATTATAATGGATGAATTGGAAAAATGGAAATGCCATTCATTTTGCCTTTGTAAGGAAAATTGTTTATCAGTGTAGACTGATTTCCTGCAAAATAACTAAGACTGTCATGGTTTATGATGTTGTTTAGGTCTGGATGTCGTTCGTACCGATCGGTCCCTTGTATTTTATGAGAATCAAGTTAATCAGGCAAAACTCTGGGATGTGCTAGCTGTCTATGCCTGGATGGATAAAGATATTGGTTATGTTCAAGGTATTATTGCAGTATTTAGAAACTATTTTTTAAAAAATCAAGGTCATTTGTAAACCGTCTTATTTTCTGCACAGGAATGACTGATATTTGCTCCCCAATGGTTATTCTACTTGACAATGAAGCAGATGCATTCTGGTGCTTTGAACGTGCAATGCGTAGATTGGTATGCCCTAGTTGTTTTCATTCATGCTTGTTACAGTCCTAAAAAATACATAAATAAGTTAACAAACAAATGTGGTTCTTCTTTAACATCTCAAGGTTTTATACGAGGTAATCACATAATTCATAAATTTAAGTTTCAGCACTACCCATTATAAAATAAGAATATTCACTTGCTTGATCGTGACAAAAATAGCGAAATCCTAAGTTGCGGGGACTCTTCACTTTCAATGCCCACCCATGTCGGATTCTCCAAAAATACAGTACTTTTGGTGAATCCGACATGCATCCGCTGCCACTTTCGAAGAATCCAAGCTACATAGGCGAAATCCACGTGAGATGACATGTTGCCGGCCTAAAAGAAATAAGTGTGCCCCATATTTGGCAACTTAAGATTTTAGATGAGTGATTTGTTCCTTATTGGTGGTGTAAGGGTTTCCAAAGAGGTTAATAGATTCTTGGGCTATCCCTCCCATAGGTTTTTGGCTGGATGCTCAGATTCTTTGAAATGGCATTAGATCCAAAGGTCGGTGAGCTCGTTTGTGCCACCTGCTTCCTCTCTTCAACTTCTATCATTCTGGCTTCTCTCTAAACTAAGCCCATGAAGCTGCTCTGCGTTTCTCTCTCTATTTCAATTCAAATCTATTGAGCCATTAATTAACATGGATCCAGATCCACTATTAGCCTGTTGTATCTAATGTCTCCCTCTACTCCAGGCCCTTTCCTGTTGAGTCTCCTCCCTTCAGCTTCAAAATAAATGAACAAACACCAACAACTTCCGCAAAACCCAGTGTAATCCCACAAGTGGGGTCCGGGGAGGGTAGGGTGAACAAAAAATGAAGATGGCAAAAAATAAAAAAGAAGAAAAAAATAAAATTCACATTTCAGCTCTAGAACCCAGTTCACATGTGCAAGAGACTGTTATGAAATACACTAGTCCTACATCGATTATATAAGGGTTTCCAAAGAGTTTTATAATATCCAAGGACACTCCACCCATTGCCTTAAGGTTTGATCAGGATGCTCATATTTTTTCACATCAATGATGTTGATTGGTTGAGGTACCTTAGCTATGCGTCCATAGGCACAAAACAAAAGGAAAAGAATAAAGGAAAATCCACATTTTGGTCATACCTTTGTTTGAACTTTATTGGATAATTTGCTTTGGATTTCTCTTGTAATAATAAACCATGCGCTCAGCATTATGTTGATGTCTACCTTTTTCATGTTTCACTTTCTTACTGTATTTTGCTTTCATATAGTTATATTATCAGAACACTCAGGCAACAACCCTGTTGTACCCGAGGAAAGCAGAGATAAACTTGTGTATATTTTTTTGTTGTCTTTAGTAACTTCTTATTTTAAACTTGTGCAATGGTGTGCTAGTTATTTCCTATGTTTATGGCATTACTGCATATACAATTACTCCATATTTACTTAAACAGCGAGAAAATTTCAAGTCCAGCACAAATTCTATAGGAGTGCAATCTCAGCTGAGCGCCCTTGCACAAATTGTTAAAATTATTGATCCAAAGCTTCATCGACACCTCGGTAAGAGTTTTCTGTTCTCTGTATATTCTTCAGTAACTATATCCATGAAAGAAGTAAAGAATGCAAGATATTGTCATGTGTTGTTGATTTTTCTACCATGCGATATCGTATAGTTCTGAATACTAGAATGATTAACTAACATCCAAAACAGGCCTTTTAAAAGTTTCTAGGTTTTTCTCTGTGTGTCTGGAACGAAGCTTTTGGACATCTTGTAAATAGAAGGTGTGAACTAAAAAAGTGGGTACAGAAAAACTGGAACTTTCTTGACCACTGTCTGTAAGCCTGTAACATCCTCTCTCCTCCCCCTCATAGACACAAAAAAGAGTCTTGAGAGGGTGGGGAGGAGAGATATAGACAAAGAACGAAGAGAGACCTCTATGGAAGGAAGGGAAAGGGCAAGCTTAGTGCACTAAAGAGAGACCTCTAAGGATGATAGTTTTATTTGTTCTTAAATTAACTTAACGTTTTCAATAATTGTTGTTGGAAATAAAGGATCTGGTAACTATATTTGTCTTTAAGAACTCTAGTAGGATAGGAAGTTGGTTTTTTCTGTTAGATAGTTTGGCCTCATTCCGTGTAGTCTTAATTGGCTTTACACGTTACATATTATGTCGAGCTATCATGCGTTCTAAGGCCTGTAAGGTATTCGGATGGTATGTTCCATGAAATCATGATTTATTTTGTGAAACTTTTCGTGCATGCAGTCCAAGTTTGTTATGAGCTATCACAAGATAACTATTATCTAGTAGTAATGCAGGCAACCATATATGGTATCTAGCACCTATCAACAAGAGAAATGCAGATTCTCTGATGGATAACCTGAATGATTGAACCTTTATAAGTTAGGGTCAGACTCATAAATGATAAGTTAAACGTTGTGAAGCATCAAAATTCATGTTGAAAACGTCTCTCATAAATGTTGCTTGGGATGTTGGTAATATAACATGAAATCTTTTCATGAAGATATGCTGTAAATCTGCATTGTTAAGGAAGCCTCAAACTGAACTCTTGACCATCTAAAAGCAGAGAGGAGAAGTCTAGGTATAGAGTTTACTCTCTCTCTATCTTTCTCACCAACTTCTTCAATTGTGATTGACAGAGGAGCTAGATGGTGGAGAATATCTGTTTGCGTTACGCATGTTGATGGTACTTTTCAGGAGAGAGCTCTCATTCGTTGATGCACTCTATCTTTGGGAGGTGAGAATCCCAAACCTTTTTTCATATATATTTTTCGCCAGATAGAAAATGTATTGCACAATAATTTATCCGTCTTTGGTGTCTCATTTCAGTTAATCACATTTTTCTGGGCTATATTTTCTTTTAAAGAGACATGGTTGTTTTACTTGGCAAATTCTTAACTTCATGAACGAAATGATTGTTCTACTTGGTAATCTATGCTTTTTGTGTTTAAAAGAGCGCATCATCTAAATTAGTTTGACATAAAGGTCGAGTGAAAGGATAAGGATATTTATATTTTCAAATATGAAAGAGGGAAGGATGATGAGCCAATGTTGGTCAGAATTATTGTAATCTTCCGATTGATGCTACTTTTGTACATACTTCATTTAGGTGATGTGGGCTATGGAGTACAACCCATACTTGTATTCATTGTATGACAAGACACTGGAACAACTTCCCAATAAGTTAAATGATAAGCAGCTAAAGCAGTACGGGAAATTTGAAAGGAGAATAGTCATAACTGGTGCAACGAAACAGAATGATGCACTTGCCATTTTCCTAGTTGCAAGTGTTCTTGAGATGAAGAAAAAACAGCTTATGAAAAAAGCGAAGGGCCTAGATGATGTTGTCCAGGTCTTCGTAGAATCTCTATCCTCGTCTATATATTCCACATTATGATATTCATTGGTCCTGACAATAACATCTTTTTCCAGATCTTGGGTGAGATAACTGGGAATTTGGATGCGAAGAAAGTACTAAATGAGGCTCTAAAGGTTCATAAAAAGTACATTCGCAAGGCAAGTTTCTATGTTCCCTGTTCTCAGCTTTTCTCAATCCCCTCTCCCAACACACATCCCAAAGAAAACAAAGAAGAAAAGATTCAAGTTATATATGCTGACAATGTTTTAACCGATAGTAATAGGTTATCTGTTTAGTTTTTCAAGTTACGAATCCCGGTTATTATGACTGGCTACCTATAGTTATCTCTTAGCGACTGAAATAGCGTAAAGTTTGTTTTTACATTGTCAGTTAAGCTCAAGAAAGAACACCCCCACCCCTACCCCCACCCACTCACCCCCAGCATCCCTGACCCTTTATTCTGGTACATTAGCAAGGCGAGAAGTTTCTTTATTTCCTGTTGTCTGCTTCTCCCAACCCCTCAACTAACACATCCCAAAGGAAAAAGAAGAAATGATTCAAGTTATATAGACTGACAACATTTTAAACTATTGTATAGGTTATCTGTTTTACTTTCCAAGTTACATATCCCGGTTATTATGAATGGCTACATATAGTTATCTCTTAGCGACTGAAATAGCGTAAAGTTTCTTTTTATGTTGTCAGTTAAGCTCAATAAAGAGCACCCCCACCTCCATTTCCTCACCCCCCTGCATCCCTGATCCTTTGTTCTGGTACATGAGCAAGGCAAGAAGTTTCTTAGTTCCCTGTTGTATTCTTCTCCCAACCCCCCAACTCACAAATCCCAAAGGAAAAAGAAGAAACGATTTAAGTTATATATACTGAACATTTTAAACAACTGTAATAGGTTATATGTTTTACTTTCCAAGTTACGTATCCCGGTTATTATGAATGGTTACCTGTAGTTATCTCTTAAGCGACTTAAATAGCGTAAAATTTACATTCCAGTTGGCTCATAAGATGTTCAATGCAGGTGAAAAAGACCTAGATGGAGTTGCTATTCATCACTGCAGCAAGTACCCCTTTTTGCTCAATGTTTTGTTGTATTTTTTATGTTCATTCTTTCTTGTGGGAGTGAGTTCTCCCTTCTTGCATTTGGTGTATAATTGTTTGTATTTATTTTATATTAGTAGTACAAAGAAAAGAACTTGTACATAATAGTCTTGCTATGAGATGTACATGATGTGTTATGGTTATAATATTTGAATCACATTCCTCAATCTGAAAATATTGGACATAAACTATATGTTTCATTTTATCTTATTTTTAGAATGTTTATTTATTCCTACATTCCGGAAACCTCTCTATCTCGATGAGGTAATGATAAGGTATGCATACATTTTACCTTTCCGAGATCTTACTTGTGGGATTCCACTGTTATGTTATTATTGTTGCTTATTTATTTCTCGCTCAAATATGATCATTCGCCACTAGATGTTTATTAAAAGGATTATTATTAGAAAGATGGTCATTAAAAGGATAGTCTGGTTGTTTTGCGGTAGACAAAACATTCTGCATTTACCCAGGGTTCTCAAAAAAGCCACATCTTTGTTGAGCATTAGTGATTGTTTTGATGACTCAAACTTGCGATCTACTGGTTGTACAGAGATAAATTTTATGCTTGCTCTTAGGCTCTCCAAATATAATCATTCTTCTTTTGTGTTTTGGGCTTTTTATCATAAGGTCTCCGGCGTATCCTTAATAATAGGAATGCAACATTACCATTTTTTTTCAAAAGAAAATGATTATACTATTTCTCCAGGAGAAACTTATTTTTTAGAAACTTGTCTTGCATATCTTTTTGAGGATTTTTCGTGTATAGGCATTCAAAAATATCTTAACTATGCTTCATAGTCATATTGGATAATTATATTTCGTAATTATAGTTATAACAACGTTTGTATAATCTGCGCAACATTTGTATACGTTTATATAATTCGTAATTTTTGTATAACATTTATATATTTCATTATACAATTTGTGCACAACGTCTGTGTAATTTGCTATACAATTCGCAATTGTTGTATACTTTGCGATACAATTTGATTTGCGCATAACTTTTATATAATCATGTACAATATTTCTATAAATAATGCAAATTATACATTTAAATTATAATTACAATTAAAATATTTATCACGAGCTGTAATTAATTCAAACTATAGATAGTAATGATTGACACATTAATCTTTTCCATTTAGATCTATTCTCTATTAATAGTCAATACATCTTTTTTAAAGGTTATGCATACTATATTGTTGAAAATAACCAAAAAAAAAAAAAGCATGAGAAAAATTTTAAAAAATGTCTATAAATTAGAAAGTGCCACCATTACATTTTAGTGGCCACCATCTTATGCTTGCAAAATATTTGTCAACTCATGAAAAAGTCAGCAGCAAGATTTTTAAAGAGTAAAAATATAAAAAATAAAATAAAATTAAAAGTAATAAAAAATAAACTTAAAAAAATGTTAAATAATTCTCATCCCTAATATTATGGGACACTTCTGGTTATGAATGACAATCAATTCATTGCCATTGAATTTATGAAAATGTTGCTTTAACATCTTTTTGTCTTTGTGATGATTAAAAGAGGAGTCAAACCCAAATTTCTTTTTTGGGTTTGATTCCATTTAATTTCTTGAAATATTTTATTCTTGAAATTTATACTTCCAAATTCAACTTGAAATTTTAAAAAAAAATCCCATTTTTATTTTTTATTTTTTTGAGTTTGTATACATAATCATATGATTGATTTTAGATGAAAATATCATCTTGTTGAATGATTGTTCACCTAACTTGAGATCATGTCTACAAAGATGAAAGGCCTTCTTAAAGGCCTTAGGTATATTTCTCAAGTTTTTGGTAAGTAATTAAATTAATTTTCAATTACTTTTCACATTTTTGTTTGTGGGTATCTTTTTTTTTTTTTTAGATTCTTGAAAATAATTGTTTATGATGATGTAAATAAGTTGAGATTGACTATATGAATTCTTCATACTCATTATTTGTGAGTATTTTTAGGTTCTTGGAAGGGGTTAAGGCCATAAGTGAAGATTGTGTTATGTGTCGTAAGGAAGGGGGGGGGGAATGTAATTGTTATATGACGATGAAATAGTTGAGATTGATCGTATAAGCCATTCGTATTCATCTTTTGTGGGTATTTTTAGATTTTTGAAAATGTTATTACGATGGTGTGAAATAGTTGAGAATAGTTTAGATTCAAGTTTTTGGTAAGTAAATTAATTTTCAATTATTTCACATTTTTATATTAAAAATAATTGTTTTATGATGGTGTGAAATAGTTGAGATCGATTATAGAAATTTTTGTGCTGGTATTTTTAGATTCTTGGAAGGGGTTAAGGTCATAAGTGAAGAATGCGCTGCGTGCCATAACAAAGAGGGGGGAAATGTGGTTGTTATATGACGGTAAAATAGTTGTGGGTATTTTTAGATTCTTGAAAATGATGGTAAAATAATTGAGTTCGACTGTATAATCATTTGTCTTCATCCTTTCTTGAAAATGATCAATTGTGACGGTGTGAAATAGTTGAGATAAACTACATGAATCCTTCACATTCATCGTTTGGTGGCGTTTTTAGATTTTTGAAAGTGATTGTATTATGACGTGTGAAACAATTGAGACAAACTATATGAATCGTTCGTATTCATCATTTATGAGTATTTTTAAATTCTTGAAAATGATTGTTTTATGACGGTGCGAATAGTTGCACCAAATTATGATATTCATCATTTGGGGGTGTTTTTAGAGTTTTGAAAATAATTATTCTACAATGTTGAAATAGTTGAGTTCGATGATATGAATCCTTCATATTCATCATTTGTGAATATTTTTAGATTCTTGAACTATAAGAATGTCAATAACTCAAAAAGTTTAACAATCGAGTACGACTCGATTTTGAATAAGTTGAGATCGACTCTATGAATCGTTTCCGTTATATGATGCAGATGAGGAAAAGGAAAAAGATATGCAAATTGGTTTTCCAACAGATGTTAAGCATGTTGCACATATAGGATGGGATGGTCCATCAGTTGATAATCCAAGCTGGGTAAATAATTTTCTTTATTTGTTGTATTTTTTGCGTTCGTCGATATTTATTTTAGGAGAAAATACCTATATATACAAAAAAAGTAAAAAGTTTACAAAAAAATAAAAAAGTAACTCATGTTTTATTTACATAAAAAATAATCCAAAATCAGTGAAACTATACATGACTATACAATATAGTTTGTCAAAAATTATAGAAATACACACTACTAAAACTAACAACATTACCTCAGTGCCTCAAAGGTTCCTGCCCATTGCGAGGTAGGGGGTTGGATGTACGCAGCCTAACCCTATGTTTAAAAACATAGAACGATTGTTTCCGGATGACCCATGATGAGCGTCGGAAATTGTATTGACTAACTAGTACTTCACAATTGAAAGAAGCGCAGATAGTTTAAAGAGTCATTTTGCTTTAATAGTCAATCTTTGGCTCCATCCGAGATTGATGGAAAAGAAATATACATTACTATATAATGTATATTACTTATACATGAGCTATACACTAAATATACATTATGATACACAAATATACACTGACTATGCATGCCTATACAACAAAGGCTATGTTTTTTGTAATATTTTAAGTTTAATGTCTCTCAATATAATTTGCTCTTTATATTATTCCACTATCGTAACAAGAAATGCATTGAATCGATTCTTTTATTATTTTTATTTTTGGCAGATGAAAGAATTTAAATCACCAGGAGCATTTCAATCAGCACCATTGATGCCTCCTCCTGGAGAACATAAAGAAACCCCTGATATTAAATGGGTTTCTGAAGGTATGTTAGTAATTTCTTTTTCGAGTTTGTTCCCTTTGAACGTAGAGTCTTCTTTGATTGGAAGCTCTTTGCCTCCCTAAAACAAGACTTTTCAACGTAAATCTAAATTAGTTGGGCCGTAAATTATGATGCATAGGTCAGATGCATGTCGCGAGTAGTGGTGGAGCCACATAGGTATTAGGGGGTTCATCCGAACCTTTTTCGGTGAAAAATTATACTATACATATATGGTAAAAATAATTTTTTTATGTATATATAATAGATGTCGAACCCCTTTCGGTTAGTTCGTGTGTTTACTTTGAATTCCCTTACAGAAAATGCTAGCTCCATCACTAGTCATGAGGTCGACTCTTGCCGCAAAACAAAAATCTACTATTAAGTGGAGAAGGACAAAGGGTCAGACACTTTATCGACTTTTTGACCCCTATTGCAAACAAAATAAGAATGTGTATAAAGAAGAGTGAAGAGTCAAAAATACATCTAAACTATTCCGACTTTTTGAGCTTTATATCTGAGCTATTAAGTGTGTGAACTTCCTGAGTTTTCTGCCTTAATTATCAATTGTTCGTTTTTCCTCCTGAAATTGAAATAGCACCATCCTCAGGGTAGAAAAAGGGAATAGTTGCTCATTAATGCGTATTTCGATGAACATTTGGTGATAGTTTAGGTATCAAACTCAACAAACCAAGATATCTTAGATATGTTTTAGACCCCTTAACTCTTTAAGAAAAAAAGATATATCTCAATCGAGAGTTGAAATCATGTTGATTTGAATTTCGATAAACATTTGGTGATGGTTTAAGTATCAAACTCAACAAACCAAGATTTTTTAGATATGTTTTTGACCCCTTAACTCTTTAGAAAGAAAAGATATATCTAATATAGTTGTACACTAACTCGAGACTTGGAATCATGTTGATGTGTGCTTCAATAAACATTTGGTAATAGCTCAGGTATCAATCTCAACAAACCAAGACATTTTAGATATGTGTTTGACCCCTTAACTCTTTAAGAAAAAAGATATATCTCATGTAATCGTACACTAACTCGAGACTTTAGATCCTGGATTCGCCTATTATTCCGAATGTTGTGTCTTGTTTTGTCATTCTTTTTACACAGCATGTCCTGGAAATTGCAGATTCAAATAGAAGATCAAGAAATGCAAATTCATCACCAACCAAAGAAAAACCAGATAAGCCAAGAACATCCAGGAGACAATCCACAACAGAAAATGGAAGCAGTGAAAGCTCAACAACCAAATCCAGGAGTTCCAGGAGACATCATAGCAAAGAATCGTCCGATGGAAACAAATCGAGTGAATGCACGAGCAAAAACAACCTCGATATCCCTAGAAAATCACGAAGAAAGAAGACCAAGGAGGAGGGTGGATCGATTCGATCATCAAGATCCAGAGGCACTTCATCTGGTACAACACAAACTACAGACTCAGGTCCTGGAATTTCTGAAGAAAAACAAGAGGAGTGAAAAAAACAAACAAAAAGAATTTAATGTATTTATAAAGTTTTTTCATTTTTTATTTTTGGCAGTTTAGTGAATTGCACAATTATTTTGAGACCATAAAAAACTTTAATTTGTAGATAAATTTCCCATTTTCGTAGTCTTTTTTGTGTGCCTTTGCAACTTTTCTATGAGTCGAAAGGTCAACGAAAGGGATATATTTGAGACAAAAGATAACGTTGGAGATGAGACATCTATAACTCGATAGGTTAATGAAGGGCATATAAAAGAAAAATCACAAAGTGCATCATTGTAGATTTATTTTCCATTTTCTTAGTCCTTTTTGTGCATGGCCTTGCAACTTGTATGAGTAGATAGGTCAACGAAGGGCATATATTTTAGACAGAAGAAAACGTTGGAGGTGGCATATCTATGAGTCGATAGGTTAATGAAGGGCATAAATAAGAAAAATCACAAACATTAGGGGCATTGATGAGAGGAAACTTTTGGTACCATGTGCATCATTGTAAATTTATTTTCCATTTTCCTAGTCTTTTTTGTGCACGTGCCTTGCAAATTGTATGAGTCGATAGGTCAACGAAAGGCATATATTTGAGATAGACGATAACGTTGGAGGCGAGACATCTATGAGTCGATAGGTTGATGAAGGGCATATATAAGAAAAATCACAAATGTTAGGGGCATTTCTGATCCTTTTTCGTTAAAAGTTGGTTTAGCCTCTGACTCGACTAGATCATATGATCCAATTAAAGGCACATTTTTTAGGAAAACACAAACTACAGAATCAGTAGTAGCATTTTTAAAGAAGAACAAGAGGAGTGAAAAGACAAAAAGAATGTACTTTGAAAAGTTTTCATTTTTTTGTCACCTTAGCAAATTTTATAGCTAAGTTATTTCAACGTGATTTACAGGTCATGGGTTCGAGCCGTGGAAGCAGTCATTAATGTTGGCGTTATGCTAGACTATCTACAACACTCTTGAAGTGCGACCCTTCCCGGACCTTGCTTACATCAAATGTTTTGTGCACAAAGCTGTCCTTTTTCTTTTGGGGGGGGGGGGGTGTGGCGGGGGGCAAATACCTTTCCCTTTTTTCTAGTTTTCTTTGTGTGTGTGTCACGTCCAAAGTTCTGTTAAGACGGACTGGCACCCGTTGCCGATAAGGCTCAGAGGACCAACCTGTGTCCCTGTGCTTTTTATATATATTATAAGAAATTTCTACATTCGACATGCCTTTAAGAAAGTAAACAGTGATAACAAGCCAAAAGGAAATGCATATGGCTAGGCCGTTGCGACCACATTGTCTAAAGTACAAGACATGACCACACTTTAATTTACATAGTCTACAAAGCCTCTAGATAAGGAAAAGTAT
>JAOTQR010000092.1:2154522-2192825 GCA_025774065.1 Solanum ossicruentum | reverse complement strand
ACACAAATAATGAAATGTGTATGAGATGAAACAACTCGTGAACTTTATTTAGCAACAAGAACCCATGTAACTTGGTAGTCATGTATGTATGCAGATTTGAAAGTGACTATGTATGGGAGCATATGAAAATGTGAAAGAGTTGAGACACAGTTAGTAGTTGTGTCGGAGTTGGTAAGTGCCTTTATGTGCCAAGGAAAAATCTAGATTTCATGCCAAGTAATACGAAATCAAGTAGCTTTACATACCTCGTTGTATGACCTCGCTATTACCTTGAGATAACCTTCCCTTCCTCCTAATATTTATCTATAGTATAGTAGGTGATAAGACTAGCATTAGAAGCCAATAGATACATCTTGGCAGCCCAACTCATAAAAAAACAACGAATGGGCAGCAAGCATATAATTATAAACTCGAGCGTATTTTTTCAACCTTTCCGCCCCTAATCGTATTTTCTAATACATATTCTCATATACGTATCATGTGCAGCCTGCTTTAGTTCCCTAACAGTCTTACAATAGCCCACAAAGCACAATATATAACAATTCTACACAACATACAAATAGGCGGCATAACGTTACATCCCTTCACTACATTTCGACGTCGACAATTCCAAACCTGTTCCAAATTTAACCAACCAACCCCCACCATATATACATATAAAACTAGTCCTAAAATAGTTCAAAAACAATTCTCAAAATAGGTGGAGGACATGAGACCATAGTCCTTAATCAATCAGCGCACAATCTCTACAAACAATACACTTAAGATAACACGTTAAATCTCAATTGTTTACGTATAACCAAACAATACAACAACCTTTATACATCAGTACAGAACTGAAACAAATTAAGAAAAGCAACCTTCTCTTATAATCAAGCCAACCAAGAAGATAAAAGTTTCCAAATAAACAAGAAAAGTATCATGCTGTCCAAAAGTTTCACCATATACCTAACCAACATAGTCTCTTGTTTTCTATAAGAAAACCATACTAAACACATAAGTAAACTGACTTAACATTATCTTCAAGATGTAGGGCTTCTCCAAGAACCTTAAAAGTCTCCTTGTGGCTGTTTTACAAGGGTAAGAAGTGTAGTGAGAAAACCTTAAGAAAATCTGATTTTTTTCACAAGTTGAAGTAGCTTAAAGGTGTTGCTTGTAAGCCCTTTTAAAGAGACAATTTTGGCCGACTTTCTCTTAAATATTTAGCCTTATTTTATCAAGTTAGTAATGTACCGTTTTGCCCCGTTCACTTGGGCCTTAATGGGTTGCAAATTGATTTGTCTTTCCTGCCCATTTTTCCCCTTTCTCTTTAGTTGGTTGGGCCTAGATCATCAAATGAATTGTAATGGGCTTGGGCCCTTTTTCTATTATTCTTAGACTGAAAATATAGTCCATTTATGATGCTAAAACATGGGCTAAAGTTACACCCTTAACACATACTTTATTCATAATCGGACTTGAACAGATTCGATGTCGGGCCTCGTCTCCGTCTAGCTAGCAAATTTAAGCTAAGCAAGTAGGTGATTCACCTGCTAGTTTCCTAAGTCCAACAAGGACCTCACTTCTCTCACTTCATTTAAGGTCATGATCTCCTCAATTTGACTTAAAACTTGTATATACTCGACTCTCTTCAGCATTAGACGTACATATCGCCCTCTAATTTGAAATTCAAGCACTTTTAAAAATAGGCGCTAATTTGGCCAAGCCATATCATGTTTCACGTACATATGACTAGTACATGTAATGTGTGGGGTGCTACAGTGTGACAATTGCAACTTTATTATTAAGGATCTATGAATGGTTCTTGCCTCTTTAAGAGAATATCATTGTCCTTTATCCGGTTCAGAGTCAAATTCAAGATATTTAATCATCAAGTACGGAATATCAATCCATTTGGTATCTTATATATGAGTACGAGAGGAAAATTCAAAATTTCAACTTCATAAGTTCTGAATTCTAGGACCTATGACACCCATTCCCCGGGCAGGCCATGGCGAAGGATCACACCACATGCAGGGACAATACGAAGCACTTTGTTCGAAGCCGAAGACGGATATCCCAAACTTCTCGCTCCCACCGGCCGGCTGATGGAAATACAGATAGGTTTGAGTCCCAGTACGCCGATCCATCTCGTATAAAAGTAGTAGAGGCGGTGAATAGGAGGGGGCAAGGTGGGGAAAGCAATCGACGGCACTTTTGCTTTTTTGCTTTATATCAATCTCAACTAATAATTAACTGATTATGATTTCAACTTTTATAAATAGATTATTTTATTGATTTATTAGTTTCTTCACTTCTTCAAATAATGTCATTGCTTACTAAAAATTTTGGCATTAAGTAGTCTAAAAGGAAAAAATATATATTTAAAATAGCAAGTCAACTGTCACATAGATGAAACTTAATTTTTATGGCAAATCACATCACATATATTTAAAAATATTCTCCACACATTTAAAAGATAATATATGGACAAGGTTTTAGCCTTCTTACTTCTACATATTTCTTCTTTGTGTTTCCGTCTTTGATATGTCGGATAAGAATAATAATCTTAGGATAAGGAATACAGAGTCAGAATTTTCACTAAGAGATTTCAAAATCTTAAGAAGTGAATTCACTAACTAGTCAAAAAAGATTCGACATCTACCACATATACATAATTTCAATCGTGTATAAATAAGGATGAAACCAAGGAATAATCCCTCACATGCGAAAGTATAAAAGATCCCTCGTTAACATCAAACAATTCTATCAAATTGAGTATTATTGTATGCGTGATATCAGGAATATCAATGAATTTGTATAACCTTCTAACTATAGGCTAGTTCCGTCATGAAAAAATATTATTGAGGCAACTCTTTTTGAATCAGATGAAAAATACATCTTAAACTAAAAAACTTAATATAAAAATACAAAATGCATTATAAATTTGAGTCCAGCCTCTCTACTTCTATCATGTAGTGATAAGGTCTGCATACACTTTACCGTCCGCTGACCCCACTTGTGAGGTTTTACTGCGTATGTTGTTGTAATTTGCATTACAAATTTGTTAGTTACTTCTTGAAATGTGAAATTTAACTGCATGAAAAAAAATAATTCCACTTTTACACGTGTCAGAAGCCTGGCCTTTTTAGAAAGTTTATTAAAATACAGATTGGTCCATCCACAAGTCTTCTTTTCCAAATCCCACCCACTACTTTTTCCTTTATTCCATTTCTTTCTTTCCTTATAGTAGTACAATCTTCTCCTTCACGATTTCATGCCATTTGTGATTTTCCAGTCTTTTCGGTTGATTCCACACAAAACCCATTCCAGATATCCCCACAAAATACCCAAAATTACAATTCAAATTAACAAAATTGAAGGATTTTTTGGGATTCTTGATTGATTTAGAACCAGAATCATTGAATTTAGAGATTTTGTGAATCATGGGGTATTGAGAAATTTGTTCAGAAAGAAGAGAAAAGGGAATTTTTCTGTTTTGATGTTTTGTTATATTCTTGATTGATCATTGAGTTTTCACAAAGACCCATATTGCCAAAGTTGAGAATTTACTAATTAAGAGGGAAAAAAGTGGGAAGAAGGGTGTGTTTGGATTGATGTTTTGTTGGATTCTTGGTTGATCATTGAGCCCCATATTGTGCAAAGTTGGGAATTTTACTGTTAAGAAGAAAGTGAGAAAAGGGTGTGTTTGGTTTGATGGTTTGTTGGATTCTTGGTTGATCATTCAGACTCATATAATGCAAAGTTGAGAATTTTATTATTAAGAAGGAAAAAAATGAGAAAAAGGGTGTGGATGTTTTGTTGGATTCTTGGCTGATCATTGAGTTCTCAGAAAGAATTATATTATCAAAGTTGAGAATTTTACTATTAAGAAGAAAAAAGTGAGAAAAATGGTGTGTTTGGTTTGATATTTTGTTGGATTTTTGGTTGATAAGAGGATCAACAGAGACCCAAATCACCATTTCAATTAAGGGACTCTGTGAATTTTGTAAAGTTACCTAAAAAGTAGGTGAAAAAGAGAAGAAAGTGAGAGAAGGAGTAGAAATTCTGTTGAAGATTTTGGGGATTATTGGTTGATCTGAGAATACCATTTTGATCAAAACTCCATTTTGATTGCAAATAAAAATATGGGAACTGCTCATTACTGTTTCAATTATTCTTCAAATAGTGAAAAGTTAGATTCCTTAACCATTTCTTTCTTTGCTTGTGCTTTGTTAGTTGGTATTTGATGATGCGTCCTGAGTTTGTTTGTCCCTATGTTAGGCTTCTAATTAACGCGTAATAGTTGGTTATAGTTGAATCTTTTTGGTTATGAGTTCCTTAGCTTTCATCATTATTGTGTTGTTTGGAGTTCAATTTCATGCCTCCAATTCTTCTTATGGGTTTTTGAGATGAGATTTTCCAGGAAACAAACTCTTTACTTCTATGAGGTAGTGATGAGGTATGCATATATTTTACCCTCCCCAGACCCCACTTGTGAGATTCTACTGGGTATGTTGTTGTTGGTGGTGGTGGTGGTGTAGAATTGAGCACAGATCAACAACAACATAAGGAGTAGGGTTTTATTGGTTGATCAGATACTACCCTTTTGATCAAAATGGAATTTTGATTGCAAATAAAATATGGAACTGCTCTGGCTGTGTTATGTTGTTTTCACCATTATCTCCTTTATTCTTCAAACAGTGGAAAGTAAGATTCCTTGACCCTTTTTTCTTTACTTGTCCATTGTTAGTTGGTATTTGATGGGTCCCGAGTTTGTGTATAGTGTATACTTCCTTTAGGCTTCTAATTATTGCATTGTATTTGGTTCTGAATGAATTGTTTCTTAGTTATGAGTTCCTTATTTTTCATCATTTTTTGGTGTCTGGGCCAACTTTCACGCACCTCAACTAATTTCAGGCCAGTGTAATTCCACAAGTGGGATTTGAGGAGGGTGTTGAGTGCAAACCTTACGCAGATTCAACTAGTTAACATAATGGATGTTTAAAGGCTATTTTTTATTTGTTTCTTTTACTTTCTTGTAATTTGAAGTAGAACTGTGATTTTATCATTGTAGGAGCATTACAAGAGTGAGAAAGAGTATGAATAGGGGTTCTCCCTTTAGAACTATTTTATAATTATCTGTAATTTTGGGTTTAAGTTTAGGAACTATTTTATAATTATCTGTCATTTTGGGTTTAAGTTTAAGAACTATTCTTGGCCTAAAGCTTCTTTCGGAGTGAGGGGTTTTAGTATGAACTTGGGTTGTTCAGAACTAATTCTTGATTGCGTCAGGATTTTGATACTCGACTATAATCTACTAGTAAACAGATGGATAAAATTATGATGTACTTGATCTGAATTCTTTTATCTTTTAGATTGATTATCCATGATTTTGAATTATATTATTAATTATCACCATTCAAGATCACTTAAAGTTCTACTGATCTTTTGGTGGACGAGTTAAATTCATTGTTGTTCGTGTTGCTTGCTGTGATAGCATCGTGAGAGAGTTCGTACAATATGGAGAATGATAATTGGGTCAACAAGCCGGGAAAGGCTCGGACAAATTTGAAGTTGAGGAAAATGATGAAGTGCTTCTGCTCGGGCGAACAATTACAGATTGGTGACATGGTTCCAGCCCCTGATTCCCCTGCGACTAAGGATTACACAGCAAGCGTCCGTTCATCAAGAGCCGGAGAAGCTGAACATAAGCTAGATACTGGTAATATTGAAGAAGCTGAATCATCTTTGCGTGAGAGTGGTGGTGCTTTGAACTATGAGGTACCAATCAAAAAAGTTTTTCTCGTATTGCTCCGCCATCCCCTCTCTGTCAACCACATTGCCCTGTTAAGTTTGACTTTTGTGTAGTGTCCCATCTCATACTAAACCATTTTAAGTTTCAATTGGCATGTGTTACAATTATCCATCTGACTGTTAAAACTTTATTACTTTTTAGGAAGCAAGGGCATTGCTTGGAAGATATGAGTATCAAAAGGGCAACATAGAGGCTGCTCTACATGTGTTTGAAGGGATAGATATTGCCACAGTGACTACTAAAATGAAAGTCACCCTTGCCAAAAGAGCTCGAACTCAAAAGAGACGTTCGCAGAAGTATGATACACCACCAATGTCCATACATGCTGTGAGTTTGCTCTTGGAAGCAGTCTTTCTTAAAGCAAAATCATTGCAGGCCCTTGGAAGGTGTAAAGGTTAGACTACACACGGTAGTTCTCGTGTTTCAATTTTTGCAACAAAAATCTATTCTTACATAGGCCAAACAGATCAAAATGAATTATAACAATTCATATAGCCAAAACCCAACAAGAAGTTGTAATATTTTTGCTTACGTGTTTAAATTTGAAGATCATTTTCAGTTAGGACAACTGTGTTCAGGGTAAAGTTATTCTGTTAATTATCAATCAGGTTTCTTTTATTTAAAGAATTCAGTTCGCAGCATTTTTTCATTCTTACTGTGCCGTGTCTAGATGTGATTGTGTACACAGCATTATAAGGAATTACATGAACCTGAAATCTCAGAAAGTGCAAGTTTCAACATCTTTATCTGATGCATTCTCCAAATATTTTTGCAGAAGCTGCTCAATCATGCACTGTTATTCTGGACATTGTTGAATGTTCATTACCAGAAGGCTTGCCTGAAAACTTTGGTGCTGATTGTAAATTGCAGGAGACTCTCAGCAAGGCTGTCGAGCTTCTTCCAAAATTATGGATACTTGCAGATGCTCCGAAGGAAGCAATTATGTCATATCGCCGAGCTCTTCTTCGTCAGTGGAATCTTGATGTTAAAACTAATGCAAAGATCAAAAAAGATTTTGCAATTTTTCTTCTATACAGCGGAAATGAATACAATCCCCCTAGTCTCAGATTCCAAATGGACAGTTCATTTGTTCCCAGAACCAATATTGAAGAGGCCATTCTTCTCTTGATGATTTTATCGAGAGAGATTACTCTACAAATTATAGAGTGGGATCCTTCGATTTTTGACCATCTCTCATATGCATTATCTATCTCAGGTGGCCTACGGGCTCTGGCTAACCAAGTAGAAGAGTTGCTTCCTAGGAATATAGATCTGTGTGAAAGGCATCATGCCTTAGCTCTCTGTTATTACGGAGAAGGAGATAACTTCACCGCCTTGAACTTGTTGCGGAAACTATTGAATAGTGCCGAAGATCCCAATTGTGTTCCAGGTTTGTTACTAGCTTCAAGAATCTGTGCTGAAAGCTTAGAATGTGCAGGAGATGGCATAAATTTTAGTCGCCGAGCTATTGAAACCTTGCAAGGTGGATGTGATCAGCTGATGGGTGTTGCAAACTATGTCTTAGGCCTTTCACTTTCAGCACAGTCTAGAGCAGCGGTTACAGATTCTGAGAGGGTTATGATGCAAGCAGATGCACTTCAATCCTTGGAATCTGCTGGGAGATTGACGAAGTTGAACGACTCCAATGTCATTTACCATCTTTGTGTAGAAAATGCAGAGCAAAGGAAGTTGGATACTGCTCTCCATTATGCAAGGTGCTTTATTGAATTGGAAGGTGGGTCTACTCTGAAGGGGTGGATGCTGTTAGCTCGGGTGTTATCAGCTCAGAAAAAGTTTCCAGAAGCTGAAACTATCATTGATGCAGCTATAGATCAGAGTGGAAAGTGGGATCAGGGAGAATTATTGAGAACCAAAGCTAAGCTCCAAATTGCACAAGGTCAAGTGAAAAATGCTATAGGAACATATGGTCAGCTTCTTGCTGTTCTTCAGATCCAGAAAAAAAGCTTAGGAGTGGAGGAAAATTTCAAGGTAAGTCAATTGCCTTTACCAGGTGAATGAACCATTTTCTAGAATGCATCATTTCCATGTTTGGGTGCTTGAATAGCCTGTAACAGGGCTGCAAATGAAATGACTATACCTATGTCAGATTAATTGAGTAGAATTCAAGCTGCTTCTTAAGAAGCATTTGTTGATGAGGCAGGTGTCAAGCTAGAAAAGAGTCCAGGATGGTTATCGGTTAATGCCAAAAAACTGTGTCGATGGAAAAGCTATAGAGTTAACCTTAATTCAGAGATCAATAGTCCCTTACTGTGGATATAGAAGTAGATGGGCATCCAAGGCTCCCTGATTTAGAGGAAGATTTGAATGTATACAATAGATTTTGTCCCAGAGAACTAACATGTGGCTGAACATATATAAATGTGTTGTAGCTTCCAGGAACCATGTCTCCTTGAGATGACTTTAAGATTAAAGTCTTACATTGAACTAACTTTGCTCTTGCAAACATTTTGAATCAGAGAGTAGGGGTAGTCAAAAGCATAACCTTTTCTATTGGAGCCCAACTGTCTGATAGTACCTTTTCGGTATGGTTCAAATGAAAGGTTCAGTGTTTGGGAGTTGGGAAGGAAGGTTGGGGTAGGTTTGCTTTATAAGATTCTTTGTGTCTTTTATAGGTAGAGGCAATTTTTGTATGTTGGCTATATTTTCCCGTGTTGCTGACAAGTTTAGATATATGGAAGGATTCAAATTAACTCTTTAATTTCTAGAGAGTTGGGAGGTAGGTGGAAATTATGTCAGTCACTTAGATTCTTTCCCTAGAATAGAGTTGTTTCAAGTAAAAAAATTAATTTGCAGTTTCATTGAAGTTGGTACATTAACTTGAGCATTCGACTGATTAGCTCTTGCTTGCCGGTTATTTCATACACCGTCATGGAGTTCTTTGTAATTTATTAACCCGGTCATGGATGATGAGGTTTGCAAAGAGATTGATAAGAAAGAGACCTGAAAAGCCACACATGCTTAAACTTTTGTTTTTAAGCTAGCAGATCTTAATCATCTGCTTCTGTACTTATCTTTTTCTCTTTAATGTGCAACAAAGGCCTGTAATTTCGACTGAACTACCCTTCTTTCTTACTGATCTCTTTCTGTTGTCTTGTGTGCTCTACCTCCTCATGAAATTATTTTTCTTATTTTATCTTATTTTGGAAAAGAAAGAAGATATGGTGTTTGATGTTCATTTTTGTACAGAAGGAGAGAGACTTCAATAGAACTATGGAGCTGGAAACCTGGCACGATCTTGCGTCCATCTACATTAAATTATCTCAGTGGCAAGATGCAGAGATCTGTCTTTCCAAATCCGAGGCCATTAGCTGTTATTCTGCCTCTAGATTGTATATTGCTGGTAGATATATTTCACACTCATTATCTCCTCATACAATTGCTTAGCGCTTACTATCCTAACATGTCCACGTGTCTCAGATGCTATGTTTTTAATCTTTTAATATACATGAGAAAGTAAGATAAAATGTTATTACAGCCATTTTGATAAGGGAGTATATTATGCAGGCATGCTTCATCAGTCAAAAGGCCTCTACAAAGCTGCATTAACAGATTACACAAATGCTCTTGCTGTTGATCCATCTCATGTACCAAGTCTAATATCAACCACGGTGGTACTTAGGCAGATAGGTAACCACCCTCCCGCAGTTCTTAAAAGCTATCTAAGAGGAGCACTGAGGCTTGATCGGATGAATGCTTCTGCGTGGCACAATCTTGGCCTGATCTGCAAGGAGGAAGGTTTAGCAATAGAAGCAGCTGAGTGCTTTCAAGCAGCTTGTTCACTGGAAGAGACCGAGCCTATTGAACCTTTCAGATGACTACTTTTGAACCGATTGCTCAGGTTGTAACCTTGCTCCAACTGTCACGTCTTCATCCCTCGAGCTAAGATCTTGTCGGTTTATGACACGAGGGAAAGAAAGTGATATTGCTTGTTTTTGTTGAACGTGTTTCTGGCGCTCAAATTCAGGTGCTTCCGAATGATCAAGAATATAGAGATTTTTGGCCAAAAGAGGAAATTTTCTCTTTCATAGATTTGATAGAGAGGAGGAAGATAAAGCTCAAATGTTAAACTCTTACCAACTTTCACTAGTACATGATGTTTTCTTGCCTTTGAATGTACAGAAAGTCCTGAAAATAACATGTTTATGATACATAAAAGATATCCAGACAACATGGTCTGCTTGCAGAATCAGCTGTCCTTGTCCTTGTATAGATGTTGATAGATGTGCTGATCCATCTTGTGACATGTATTTTGTAAGATCTAGCTTATGAATACACAAATAGTGTGATTTGTGTAGCTTAAAAATGCTTAGGGGCAAGACAAGGGGATGCAACTTTTCTATTTCATAACAGTGATGTTTGAATCAACTTGTGCATACCAATGGAAGTGTTTATTATGAGAGAGGCCCATTATTAACATGTAAAGCATTAATTACTATTATTTGTATTTCACTACTAATCGTTTTTTTTTCTTTTCTTTTTCCTTTTTCCTTTCATATCTAATATCTTCCGCTTATAAAACTTAATTTTTGAGATGAAAAGTTTTCAAAAATAATTTATCTATCTCTATGAGGTAGTAATAAACATAGTTTTCGTACTCTCTCTACTTTTTGTTAATGGAAATTCTTATTATCATTCTTATCAGGTAAATAAAAAATCGAACCATTAAAGACTTAAAATCAATAAATCGAAAAATGGAAAACCGATAAAAATTATTTTATTAATTTGGACATATTTAAAAATCGATAAATCGAACCGATCAATGCACGTATTTTGGTTCTGAGAGACAGGAGGTGGTGAACCTTTAAGATAAATTATATCAGAATACAAACAAAGCAAGCTAATAACTTTACATATCAATGAACTTGCATGACTATCAAGTGCCTAATTTTTTTGAAGTTCCAACTAAATCATCAAATGTTCCATTAGCACAGATCAATAGTAAACAAAACAACCAATAGATTCTCTTTTCGCAACAGCTTTTTTCTCAACCTGTTTGGGACTGCAGCATAATTGTTGTTGCAGTATTATGACATTGAGGTCAGACTTCACCGCGTGTTTTCACGGCGCCTCACATAACGTGTTCGGTCGTTATATCTGGGTCTGTCTTGAGCTCTCTGGGGTACTGGCTCCACTCTCCTTTGTCTTTCAGGTGACCTTTGAACTATCTCTCCATTCACGAATAGCTCAGCTGACAGTCATCAGATTAGGAAGATGTTAGGGATCTGGAACCAGTTAATATTTTATGAAGTCCTTGCTTCAATGACAACAAACCATGTTACTCTTAATTGCCAGGCCATACACCAAAATACTCAAGAAACGAACCAAATGTGATACAAATATTTGAGCATAAAGTATGATAAGCTGATGTTTACTTCCTATCAAAGCAAAAAATGATCGAGGCGTTGTTGATTCATCAATTAAGCATAGAGAAAAGGATTTCTTAAACACGTGGCGAGGAGATATGGACAGGTCATCATGATTGCTAAAATAATGCCAAAAGAAGCTTTTCACTGTCAGTTTTTTTTATCTGTTTATTCATCATCAATCTTATGACAATTGCAAGAACTGAAAATGAGGAAAACCCAACGAGTGTATTTTGCAAGCATTTTCTTTATAAAGGTCAATGAAGATATTGTTCACAGTTGAGGATAATCAAGGAAGCAGATGAAAGGAAGCCGGACATGCACATATGTAGAACTGGGATGGGGTTAGGGGTGGGGCCTGGGGGTAAGCCAATAAGATCAAAGCGGTTCAAACACTTCCTATTATCGTTATAAAACACTGACTAAACCCTGTAGTAGTTCCATCCTAATAAAGGTAGATTGCCATGATGGTTCTTCAAAGGACTATACACTGGAGAAACAATTAAACACAAGTACTCAAATAGTAAGGGGCTGCTTCTCCTCTATGATAAGAAAATCTGATTGCTACTGAGCATGTTTTTACTTGCAGAAACACAGTACATCTTCAGTAAGCAGCCTACCATTATCACAGACCAATTAATCAATGATATCCAAGAGAGTCCAGTGGATTACACTTGGAAACCAAGGTTGAAATCTAAACAGAGACGAAAAACACAGGCGATATCTTCCAAACAACCTAACCCTTTGTAGGCAGGGTTAAACAATAGAGGGAGGAAGCAGGTAATCATTAAAATGGTCGAAGAGCACGCAATGGTCTGGACACCACCATTATCCAAAAAAAGAAAATAAAAGAGAAAGAAGTAAGGGTTACAGTTTGGAGACACGACGTGAATGGGAACCATTGGAATGGCTTAACAAATGACATAAAATTGTTATCTAACAGTAACTCAATCATGACAAGCTTTGGATTCATGACAGCATGACGAATAATGGGAAGATCTAGCCATGCAGGAATTAACACTAAGGTATAGATAGCAGATATAAATTACAAAGAAAAAGCTCTTGTTTTGCTTCTTAAAACAGGAACGTCGACAGAGGGCAAAAGATGTACCTCCATAATCCTTGTTCTCTGGATCGACATATGAATCTGGTAGGACAAAGAGAACACCAGGCAAACCTGCACATATTTCAAAGTACACAAGCTTTCAGAAACATGGCGACAAGCATAATTACTCTCTCTTTATTTATTTTTTTTAAAAAAATCTTGCTTACGGAATGAACAAATTGATCCACACACTAACCTTCAAGCTTATTTGATGTCTCCTCATCAATCTCACATCCAAAACCAAAGTATCTTTCGCAGGAAACGTTGTATATCTTCTTCTTGGCCTCTTCTTCACTATGTAACCAAATTAGAGAACTGATGGATTAGGATGTGCAATATCCAGAAAAAGAAAAGCTAAGTGGAGAGATTAGTGCAAGTCCAAGATTACAAACCAATAGTGACTGAGTATCACTACAAAAGTAATCAATCTGTTTCATCGATGGCCCACGGCGTATATACTTGGCAGACAATAGGCCTATCCCTCTACCCTTCTCTACTTTTTTTATTTTGTATTACTGAGAAATCCTCAAGGGCCAATTGCGCACAACTAGAAATTTGGTAGATATTGAGCCTCTCCTTCTACCCTTCTTCACTTTAATACCGGACTAACTTCCACATTGCCACGAGGGTCGAACCGATAATGTGCACCTTATCTCACACATAACTCACAAGCCAAGATCTTACCATCTAAGCCCTGAGGGCAATCTATTTGTTTCATTTCATGTAATGATGTTGACTAACAATGGAGTTTGAGATGTTAACTTGACTTATCAATAATTGAAGAAAATATTAAAGCAATAGTTCAAAAAGAGAAGAAAAAAACACATCAAGCTTAATGATCCAACAAAATTACAACAACAACATACCCTGTGTAATTCCACAAGCGGCATCCAGGGAGAGTAGTATGTGTCCAAATTATTGAATTAAATGCTTGAAGAAAAAGGTTAAGAGAAGCAAATACTACCTTCCAACAACTTTAGCCAATGTTTGTATGTAACAATCAATCATCTGCTGTTTCGTAGCACCTTCACCTCCGGGCTTATCCATAACTATAAGCCAATGTTCGTAATCACAACCAGGGAAAAGCGGAGCAATCTCAGTCGGTGGCCGGTCGCCGTAGTTCGATCCGGAATTCAGTGGCGAGTATGCCGACCGATTAGCTTTGCACACGATGGTGTTGACTCGACCCGAATTCGGATGCCCGACCCGGAATGAGTGGAGGATGGAGTTGCGGCGGTAGGTGAATGGACGGCCGGCGAGTTTCGTTTGGTTAGGTACTGGCATAGATAAGGAAAGTTCGCCGGCGGCGAGAGTGACGGAGGTCGACGGGAAGGGAGTGGCTGAGCGGGCCATCGTAGCTGGTGCTGTAGTGAGCATTGTGGTGAGAGAAGAGAGGATAAGGGGAGGGTTTAATGGGTTTAAAGAAATGATAATTTTAAAAAGAGAAAATAGTAATAATAATACAAAATGATATGATAACGAAATTACGAGCAACAATATTTAATAACAAAAATCGAAAAATAAAGATTCATGAGAACGTTATTTCTATTTAATATCACGTTCTTATTAAGTTTAGAATATATCATGTCCTTATTTAATCTTCCATCTTTTCATGTCACTCATCAAATCTCTCACGTTTCTGCACTAGAACATTTGTGTATCTCTTCTTCATATATCGAAACCATCTTGATATTGCTTATCTTATATGTTTTAATGCGAAGGGTATGCTACTCATTGTATTCTAAATATCTTCATTTTCAATTTTATTTCTTCTAATAAATCCGACACTTATCTCGTTGTTCTCTTTCTTGAATGTACTTTTAAGCAATTTTGATTAGGGCTCCGCCATAGAGGGATTAAAGTTACATCATGCAATATCAACATTGTTTCTTCGGAAAATATTGTTAAACACACATAAAAATCAAAATCAAATGAGAAAAATTAACATAATGCATAATATGATTTAATGATCTTGAATTTTACTCCGCACACTAAGAAAAATAACCAAAAAAGGTCAACAAAATAATTTCAAATCTAGATCACCTCACTTATGCATAAGACTTATGACAAGGGTTGCATATCAATCGATTCAATTTGATTTTGATGTTTATTGGTTCAGCTTAATGATTATCGATTCGTAGATATACTAAACTATGTTGATATATTAATTTATTAGTTATTGAGCATTATCAGTTCAACCATTAAGATTTGACTTGAATTTTTTTTATTGAAAATCACTTGGAAATAAGGTGACAAACCAAATGAACTATAAACATGAGTCGACAAATAGCATTTTGCTCAAAAGTAAATATCGTTACATTGTCGAATTACTGAGAATTTGAGACCATAAAAAACAAAAGTACGAAACTGCCAAAGATTTCATATTCAAATGTAGGGGTATGCATCAGTCGGTTCGGTTCGATTTTGTACATTATTAATTCGGTTTATCGATTTTCGATTTTTGAATTTGTTAAACCAATAAGAAACTAATAAAATAATTTTTATCGTTTTTCGGTTTTAAGCCCTTAACGGCTTGATTTTCAATTTACCGGATAAGAATGATAATGATAATTTGTATTACTAAAAAAGCAAATAGATTACGAAAATTATGTTTACAAACTTGCAGAACCTGTAATTAGTTAATTAGAAACTAAAATACTAAAGTGAATCACCTAAGTAATATAATGATTAAAATATGTAAAGTATTGCTATAGTGTTCTATTACTATTAAATTATTCATATCTAATATTTACGAAGGGATAAACTAGTAAATTATTATAATCTTACTGGGTTATCGGTTTACCAAGTAATTCAATAGTAAAAACTAATATTGAACTGATAACCCAATAATTTTTTTTCCAAAATTATTAAAAAAACGACAACCTAATAACCCAATAAGAATAAACCAATAACGTTTTTATCTGTTCGATTTATTGATAAATTCAATTTTTGCACACCCCTATTCAAATAATACAAATATAACTATTTAATTTACTATTGTGTTAATAGTCAACTCCTTAAAGAAAAACCTACAAACGTCAAAAATTGATACCCAATAATAAAAAATTTCAAAACCATTATCTAAACCACTAAATCAATTGTCTATTATCGATAAACTAATAGTTTTTTTTCCAATTCAGATTATCAATTTTGATTATTTAAGTACGTATTTTTTCGAAAGTTAACCAATGCACGTGCACCTCTATCTTTCTGAGTGGGTCAGCCTCCGACTTTTCGAACATAAATAACCATTTTTATCATGTCACTCATCCAAGATATGTACTATTTGAACTTAAATTGATGTATTATCTAAAAATTACTGCCACACTTACATCAAATTCAACGCACACGAATTGATATTTTTAAAGAATTCGAAAAGGTAGACTTGGACTACCCCAAAACAACCCATATTGGCAAATGTCAAGAAATTCGTGGGAGAAAATTCCCCCCAAATATCAAAGAAAGCGCCAAAGTTTGAAACTTTATACCGCCAAATTTCAAGAAACCCCCCCAAAATAGTTATATATTTATACTATAGTTTTATTTTCTCCCATGTTTTCATTTTCAATACTGTATTCAGCTGAAAAATCTGCAATTTTGAAGCTTTGGGAACTTCAAGAATGGCGGCGGAGGCTCAAAGCATTGCTCGGTTCCTTAACCCATTGGCTTTTCATATTCAGAAATTGGGTCTTGAGCTCAAATGCCCTCTTTGGTATTTTTCTCGTTTTCATTTTTGTGCTTGTTAGATGCATAGAATCTTCACTTTTGAAAGAACTTGTTTAGCTAAAGTTGAAATGGTTTGAGTCATTGAGTGATTTTTCCCTTTTGTGTTGTGATGGGTGAGCTGGGGGTGTGGAGTTTTGAACTGAAATCCTCTCTATGGCATGTTCTCAAGCTCAGTGGATCTTTAGCTCATTTGGGTAGTTTTCTTTTTTTGTCATAGACTCATAGAATACTCGTAAACATCGTGTACATTTTATCTTCTCTAGACCTCATTTGTGCCATTACATTGGGCATGTTGTTGTTGTGCTTTCAGAACTTTCAATATAATGAAGCCAATTGTAAAAGGTAATGAGTAAAATGGACCTAAAGATGGAATGATTGTATCCGATTGATTCATTGATTGATATTGTCCTTTTGTTCTGTGATGAGTAGTGGTAGGCATTGGCGGAGCCAGAATTATTAGTAGTGTAGTTTTTTGTTGAATGGGGTTTAGATGAACCCTCCCCCTTGAGGATGGGGGTGGTGGTGTGGTGAACTTAAATGCCCTCTTTGGTGTTTTCTCATTTCTCTCTAACTCAATGTACCTTTTTGTTTCATTTTGGTTGTTTTCTTTTTGTTGAAGATTTGCATAACTGTTAGTTCTAAAGAACTGATTTACTTATAAGATGAAAGTTTTGATTGAATGATTCCAACTGTAAATGATAAGTCTCCCTTGTTGAATAAAATGGACTAATTAGAGGAAATGAATGTTTTGACGTTTTCATTTTGTTTCCTGAACTGGGGTTTCTTCTGATTTGCAGCTTAAACTTGCTGACTAAACCAACTTTGCTTCCATGTGACCATATTTTTTGCAAGTAAGTTGACCATTTTGGGATTCTTGGAATTGGATTTTCTGTGGCATATTTTGTATATGCTTGAATTTTGAAATCTGGGTTTCAGTTTTAGTTGTCAAAAGTTTTAATGTTATGGTTTTGTGCAGCTTTTGTGTTCCAAGCTCAGCCCAAGTTCAATGTGAATGCCCTGTATGCAAACATCAATATGTTGATCAAGGTACTATTATATGGTTTCATCACATTGTTTTTGCTGTTTCCAAAGGTACAAAGCATTATTTTTTCCTTTCCTTTAGTGGAGAAATCCAAAAGGTGGATCTAGCATTTGGACTTTAGTGCAATTCGTTTGATTTTGGTTCAAAATCAATTATTTATACTCATATTGTAAATTTTCAAACAAATATACAAAGTTTGGGCTAAATCTCTTTTCTGTATGAACCATACCTTGATCATGGAATGCTTGTCCTTTTTTGGTTTTCAAGTTCTTTGGGGAGATGCCAATTTGGAAAGACAATAATTTCCTCAATGCTACTCGATATATGGTAGCAGACAAGAAAGAATCTATAAATAAATGCTTTCAGAGTTAGTTGGTTTAGGATTTAGATGAGATGGTTCGTACAGTTCAACACAAGCAAAGCTGTACAAATTTTAACATTCTATGTTTTTATCACGATGAATCATGATATTACCATGCAAACAGAAGAGAGATGATTGTTTCTGTTTGTAGGTTCCTTAGATTTTGTGAAGGAAATGATTTATGTTTTGCATTTGTTGGATGGTGCAGAAATAAGGGCAGTACCACATATGGAGAGTATGATATGTATATTTAGAAGCTTAGATGCTACTTTCAATGCTAAAGTCGTTCAATTCCAATCTCCTGGTAAGTCTATCTTAATCCATTTGTCAGTTTTTGTTCATTTTCTTATTGCTAGTAAAGTGTAGTACTGCTCACACACAAGCATTGGTTTATTGTACCAGATGCTGGAAGATCACTAGAGCAGTCTCCCGTTTCTGTTAATGCTGACAAATCAAGAAATGAGCAATCTGTCAAAGCCATAATAAGAAGCAAGGATCCAAGCAAGGATCATAGGCACAATGGACATGGAATGCTTTGGAATGTTGGGAATCATTTGAATGTCTTGTCATCTTCTGACATGATTGAAGACCTACAAAATGATGGGTACAATGCAGAGGAAATAGATTTGAATCAATTGCAACAGCAGTCAGCAGGCAGTGCTCATTCATCTGATAGCAACAAAGATATTGTTAAAGAGGCCAATGAACTGAGAGTAGGAAATACTTCAAGTTTCATAATTGCTGTAATAATAGAGATGCTTTTTAACCCTTTCTTGTCATTGGGATTCATTTGTTGCAAATGATAACTAAAATTTATGGATCCTTGTGATTACCCATTACTTGCCCGAGGTTAGACTTCAATTAGAAATGGTTTTTGGTAAAAAGTTTCGCATCTTTCTTAGTAAAGTGCTTAAATATATACTCCTGATGTTTCAATTTTGTAGTTTTAGACATGCCATGAAGAAAATTGCCATTAGAAGTTGTCAAAAAAGGAAAGAGGCATTCTTTTTTTCATTGGACTAAAAAGGAAAGTGAAACAAACCAGTTGAAATGGAGTCTTATGCAATTTCTCCAACTATCAAGCAATGAGTTTTCTTGAATAAATCCTGGGGAGTACAGTAGCTTGTTATCCATAATATCATGGTGACAGACTGGAGATGAATGTCTAAGGATTAGCACGACAAAATTAGTCTCTTTAACACTTCTTATTATTGAATTTAATGAGTCTGCTTGTTTTCAGGATATAAAAAGCCATTCTGCAAAGAGGCTTGTAGATGGTAGATCAGATGTGGTTGAAGGTCTAATGCACCACACTACTATGCATGAAAATGTGTTTCATGAAAGGGATGTTAAGAGGCAGAAGAAACTAAGCTATGGATTGCCAGAGATGGCCTTGCAGAGTCATAATCATAATCAACAAAGAGAGTCTCCTTTGAGAATTATTGCCAACTCCGACCACAACTTGACATGTAAAATGAGTGAATCTTCTTTTGTTGCTCATCCACAAGAAGTTTCAGATCAACATCTTCTGGAAGGAAGTGTTTGTGCTTTCTGCTACAAATCCAAGATAACAGAGGTCAGATGTCTGCTTTATATTCAAAAGGGCAAGCTGAATATAATATTTAGACGTTTGGGCAATATTTAGTTGAAAACTGAAAGAAGAAGAGTAGTTGAAGTCGAAAAAGAAGTTTGAAGTTGAAGTTGAAAAAATGTATTTGGAAGTTGATTTTATTGTGTTTGTATCAGTTTCACTTGAAAAAATAAAGCTGAAGTTCCACAAGCAAAAGCTATTGCTAATTCATTTGGAATGCTTCTCAAAGTTTTTTCAATATCTCATCAATAAATATTGCCATACTTTATCTATTGCCAAACATCAAAATTAGTTTTTGTTATTAGATGTTTATCCGTTTGATATAAAATTTCATGTCATCTTCTATTGTTATCACTCAGTAGATTATCCATTCATATGCCCTATATATTTGTCTACTATTTATATTTATGGGATGTCATATTTGGCTACTATAATCAATCTGGAACCTAACATGTCTACATATGATTAATACTTGCAGGGAACTGGACCAATGCTGCACTATGCAAATGGCAGGGAGGTGGTGGGATATGCTACTTCACTTTCAAAAGCCATACCTGTGCATATGAAATGTATTGACTGGTATGCAATTCATAATTTCGCTTTGATATTCCATTGTCAGTAATGTTCATGGTGCTACAGCTGATAGACAAAGCTCTAATTATGTGATTTGATAGCATTCTAATGGTTTGACTTCAGATCCATTCTTGAATTTCATCTTCTTCTTTTCTATAGAATAGTTCTAGTCATATTGATGGTTTTCAACATTGAACGGGGGATTTTTATTCTTATCAACTCGCAGTTGTTGAATTAGAACCTAGAACTATGTTGCCCTCTATTTGTAATGATTGAGCATCTTTCTCTTTTGCTTATGAATGGAATTAGTATTTAAGTAATCCAACGTTTTCTGATTAAGTTTACTAGAAAAACTAGGTAATATTTGAAGGTTGTTTCATTTACTCGTATATCTATTAGTATCTATTCTGTTTGTCTCAACTTGTTTGTTTGGTTTTGATTTGACATGAAGTTAAAGTAAAGAGTACTTTTGAATTTTGTGACTTAAACTAAAGATATGTAGAATGTATCAAATTTGCCTTTTAATCTTGTGGTTCTAAATGAGGAAAGTTAGAATTAAAAGTCGTAAAAAAGGAAAGGCATTCTTTTGAAACATACTAAAAAAAAAGTTAGACAAACAAATTGAAAGAGAGGAAATAGTTGATTTATTGTTAGTTTTGACCTGAGATACATCCTGCGAATTTTGTCCATATTTACTTTAGGTCTTCCCCAGTTATATTGCCTTCCAAATGATAACTTGCCAGATTTCCATTAATTATTTGGAATTTTCAGTATTTAGTGCTCTTACTTAACAGGTCTCATTTTGTATTTAATTTAATTTTGTAGGGCACCTCAAGTATATTATGATGGAGAGATCATAAAAAATTTGGAGGCTGAATTGGCAAGAGCTTCAAAACTCAAGTGTAGTGGCTGTGGCCTAAAGGGTGCAGCACTTGGCTGCCTTGTGAAGTCTTGTCGGAGGAGTTACCATATGCCCTGTGCATTTGAAATGCAAGACTGCCGTTGGGATTGTGTAAGTAGAGCAACATGACACACCAAGTCAATGTTTCTATCAAATTGAACTCTATAAATATTGTTTTTCCCATTTTCTCCTAAAAGTTACCTCTTTAATTGCAGGACAACTTTGTAATGCTGTGTCCGAGTCACAAATCAGTAAAATTTCCTAGTGAGAAGTCAAAGTCTAGAAAGCGTGCCAATAATAAACCATGTCCCGAACCTGCTCCCCTGTAAGAACATTCAATATCAGTTTTTACCACTTTGCTTAATTTGTAGGCACTTTAAAAGAATGATAAAACACCATCTTGAATTGTTTTACGATTCCTAATAACTATAACATAGAAGACACAATTCCCTCCCTGTCCCAGCCCCCTTTGTTTACAGCTTATATGATAAACATGTCATTATATCCTCCTTTTGGAATATAATGTTGAATGTGCATGCAGAACATCCGAGCGATTGAATTTTTGGGCGACAACAGCAAATGGACCAAAGGAATGGGTTCTATGTGGATCTGCTCTATCCTCAGAAGAGAAGGTTGGTCTCCTTCCTATAGCGAGAATGTTGTGTGCTAGTTTCTTTCATATGCATAATGCGTGCAAAGTAAAATTTATATATTTTGATCATTTAATCAGGTTTTTTTTAAATTCATGGATCAAACTACTAGCACAAATGACATTTTATGGGTTGTTACTTATTAGCAAATTACCAAGCAAAAACAACTTAGCTATCATATTGACACTAGCATTACCAACTTACCTATAGACTATAATAGTTCTTTGTTGTTGCTTATGTATAAGCAGGCAACTTTTTTTTTTGATTATTACCAGATGGTGCTGGACTTGATTTCTATCAGTATTAGCTCAGTCTTCTGTTAACTTTCACCCCTTCAAACTTGCTGAATTAGCTAATTATCTATTTATTTCTCGCAATTTAGCTTGGTTATTTGTCTCTTCCATCTGGGAATTATATTGCTCTTTAGTCAAAATTATTTACTAACATATAAGCTCTTTTGTTTTGGGTAATTGCTGGCTGAAAAACAAAAAAGAATTAGAGTAGTTTACCTGTCAATATTGGATTTTCCTAATTGATTTTAATCTTACTCCAGTATATGTTGATCAAGCTTGCTAATATGTGTGGCGCAACTGTGTGCAAGTCTTGGAACCCAAATGTCACTCATGTCATTGCAGCAACAGATGAAAAGGGTGCATGCACCAGAACGCTGAAAGTTCTCATGGCAATTTTGGGTGGAAAATGGATCCTAACAATTGATTGTAAGCTCGCTCGTCTTTTTTGTCTTACATGGTTTAAGTAGCTTTTTTGTTCATTTAATTCTTTGTTGTGGGGAAATCTTAGTAATTCAGTCGATTAGCTACCTACTACCTACTTGAACTTTCACCTTGTTGGTGAGGGTTCACTTTCCTATCTTGTAATCCCCTTCCCCATTTTCTCTTCTTCTACCCAAGTTAGAAGTAAAAAGATTCTCCATTGTGAGAGAGACATCGTGAATGGTCATAGAAGCATGATATGCAATAAAGAAAAACTAAGTGACAAATTAAACAATGAGATAAATAAATTCCTTGGAACAACATAGAAACAGTAGTATCATGTGTTTAGAGGGATTGAGAAGTACCAAGAGAGGAAAGCTAGAGTATATTTTTGTCTTGTTATGTTATGCATGTTCTGTAGATTCATAAGAATACCAAGTTATTAAAATGCTGCTCTACTCCAAGAAATTGTTCCCTGAGTAATTCTGAATCATTTCTGTTATGTGTGGAACATGCCTTTATCAATGAATCAATTGACCACTAGCTCAACTTTTATGGTACTAATACAACTTTGCTTATTTCACAGGGATAAAAGCCTGCATTCAAGAAAATTATCCTGTGAATGAAGAGCCTTATGAAGTTAGCCTGGACAATCATGGCTGTATTGGGGGCCCCAAAGCTGGTAGACTCAGGGCTTCATCCAGTGTAAGTCTTTTTCTTTTAATCTTTCTGCTGGTGATAAGAAATGCATTTACAATGCTGCTTGTGCACATCTTGTTTGCTGATTTTCTTAGTAATGAGGTGCATGAAATTCAAATCATTATACAACATGCCTAGTGTAGTTCCAAGAGTGGGTTTTGGGGAGGATAGAGTGTACTTAGATGTTATCCGTACGTCGTACAAATAGAGAGGCTGTTTCTCAGAGATGCTAAGCTCAAATGAAGCATGCGATAATTCTAAAGTCATAATGGGATGGTAAAAGGTTCCTTGTTTCTTATGCAGGCACCTAAGCTATTTGATTGTTTGAAGTTTTATCTGAGTGGAGATTATGTCCCAGCTTACAAAACTGACCTATTAGATCTAGTTGAAAAGGCTGGAGGTTCCATAATTCACACTATGGAACAGTTGGTTTCCCAGACTGGTGCTACACAAACAACTAATTCAGCTTGTCTAGTTGTTTACAACAGCGATCCTCCACGTGGTTGTGCATTTGGGGAGGAAAGCAACATTTTGCTGCAACGGCAAGCAATGGCTGAGGAACTGGCCAAGCCAATTGGTTGTCAGGTCATTCAGCATACATGGATTCTGGAGTCTATTGCTGCAAGTAAATTAGTGCCTTTCTGTTGATAAACGGAGACCCTGCAAGGTTTACTGATATGTTATGAATAGTCATGCTTAGTAACTTCATTAATTTGATAAATGAGAACAAAGAGTATTGTTTGTCTATGGCTGTTTGTACACAACACTTTCTGCATCAAAGCAATATAGTGAATTCTGTACTTAGAGTTTCCTTCTGCTAAGTACCACCAACCAAAAGTACTCTTTAATAAATGAAATTGTCAACTCCCCAAGCTTCTTGTTGTGAGGTATACAGCTCTTGCTCCCATTTGGCCATCTATTTTGAAGTTGAAACTTGAGATTTTGAGTTGTGGGTAGACATGGACTAGTTGTTATGAGTTGGAAAAATTTTAAAGATTAGATTTCAAGATCAAATAGATATTTGAAGATATATTTTTACATTTATCCTCAAAATTTATGGTCAAATGTTAGCTTCATATCTTTTGGTTCACGATCATAGAAAAACTCATGTTTTACAATAACAAGGTCTTGATCTCAAATAAGTTAGAAGTTGACTATATGAATTTTCATTAATCATGTTGCTTTATATAAAATTAGATTATATGAATCTTTAGTGATCATGTTACTCAATATAAAATTATCTCATATACAAATAGAAAGTATAATGCTCATGTTTTACTTCTAAAAGTTTATCATCTTAGAGTGGAATGCACTTCATATATATATGATAAGAAAATTAATTTTAAGCATATTACATATGTGTGCTTTAACTTGGCTTTAATTGACACTACGTCCTCTAATTTTGGATGTGTACAAGTAATTGCTTAACCTTATACAAAATTTTACAACTAGATGTTTGTTCCACATTACATTTTTGTGTCCTATGTGGCATTCAACTCTTTAAGAAATTTCACGAGTACAAATATCGAATAACTCTACTTACAAGTACTGGAGTAATATGTTTTGCTGGGATACATGTGTTTTTATCTTTACTAGTTCAAACATTACTTAACAAGAATTAAACATCAGAAGTGCTAAAAATGCAGCTTCATGTCAATCTATAGGTTTCTAAAAAGTCAATATATTAACAATACTAATGGGATAATCTTTGACACTTCTTTATCATGTATGTTGAAAATAAAGGCAATCCATTGCCCATCTGAATAAAACTATGAAAGGAATACCAAAAAAGTTGAAAGCTGGTTTACTCAAAAGGATTTGATGTCGCCAGCATCAAATAGAACTTAATGTCCTACCAAAAGGTTTATGAACTGCAGAAGCTTATTCATTGACTTTAGCACGCTTCAATGGTGGCGAGTTTGACGAGCTGGTAATATTTGTCTCAGGATTTCCAAGATCTCTTTCTTGCTCTTTCTGCTTCTCCCCAACCTTTTGAGTTGTGTAACTTCCTGCTTCCTGATGATCGACCAACGACACTCCTGGGTCATTTTTGTTCGAGGAACTTTGAACTGCATCTGTCAGCTGTGCAGAGGCATCCTCTGCCATGGATGATGAACCCTTTGCTAAGTCAATACCGGGCATTGACTTACATTGCTTCTCAAACATCATTTGGAGGCATCGTCCTTGTTCTTCTATTCGCAGCTGCAGATTTCTTTGGATCTGTAAATGGTTGTGATGATGTAAGTACACGTAGATAAAGAACCATGCAAGTTTTCTTAGATTGCACAAGCTGTCGATTCATTTATCTGTCAGCAGTAGAGAGCTGCATAATGTTTCTTACCTATGATAGAGGAAATAACAAGCTTAAATAGACTGTGATGAACGCAAGATCAATGATTTCACAACAATAATCAATGAGGGAAATCCAGACTGCTTAGCTGTGAATTATACAGAGATTCCAAAACTTCACCTTTAACTGAGAGTTGGTCAAATAGTTGGGATATATCTTTCAGGAGGCATTTGAACGAATGTGAAATAGATAGGGGAGGCACAACTGTTATATGTGATCAATGAGTTTACGGGTCATGTTGATAGGCCATAGAGTCTCATGGGAACACTCTTGAGGATGGAAGGTTCACAGTTAACAAGCTCTATAGGAAGGAACTGGGAACTCAGCAAGGCCTCAGACTGGCTAGATGGAGACATATCTGGACAAGCCAAGCACCAACCATGGTCAAATGTTTTGTATGGCTGGTAGTCCAGAGGGCTTGTCTGACTCGGGAGGTACTGCAGAAGAAAGGTGACGACAAGTATCAAGGTGTTCTCTATGCAATGAGACAAATGAGACCGACAGCCTTCTTTTTCCACATTGTAGAGTCAGGTCAAATATGGTCTGTTTTCTGAGGCTCAAAGGTAACAGCTGGACAGAGCATACTGCAGACCTGCTGAGTTGCTGGATCAGGAGAGGAGGAAGCAAAAGCCAAAAGAAGTGGTGTAGAATATTCCAGCTTGCAAATGGTGGTCTATGGACGGAAAGAAATGAGGTAGAGAAACTAGTAGATATGCTGGGATTCTTGTAATAGACTTTCTAGTTTCTCTGTATACTAATTTTTGGAGGTTACCAGCATATCCTTAATGCTGAGGAACACAACAATAATACGATCACTGGAAAATCAGAAAGGGAAACAACAACATACCCGGTATAATCCTAGAAGTAGGGTCTAGGGAAGGGAGAGTGAGGCAGACCTTACCCTACCTTGTGGAGGTAGAGAGGGAAGATCACAAAGGGCAAAAGAGAAGAAGCCATGCCAAGCAACCACTTTATCACAAAAAGGCAGCAGCCAGAATCAATTTCCAACAAAATAATGCATGACAAAGAGTCTTCCTATATGCTCATATTAAAAAAAAATGGTTCCTTGCATATGATGCAAGCAGTGATGAACTGTCAAACTGAATCTAGAATCACAAGATCCTGATGCTAAGGCAAGAATCTATACCTCAAGCTGTTCATGCAGCTGTTTCTGAACTTCCATCTGTAACCGCAATGCTTCAGTGATCTCAATACCCCTGCAATGAAAACCGACACCTCATCATAACAAGGACAACACGAGAGAACATATTACAATTAGTTATGAGGAGAAAACTTAATAGTGCCTCTAATAGAACCCTCCACGCCACCACGCCACTCTGTCAAAAGTTCCTATTCTACATAACATGTCGATACAATTATTCCAGATGTCTTATCTCCATCTATGATCTATCAGAAACCTCAATTAAACTATTCTAATATTTTTCTTTTTTCTTATCTTCCAATTTGGTTAGAACTTGAATACTAAACCTACCCCACACACTAAAATAAAGATACTTGAATAGGCCTCCTATTTTAACAAATAGATCCTTCAACAAAATTTCATCCCATTATCGGTGTTACCCTTTCCGTCATGGAATCCCTTGCACATACACTGGACTAACGCAAAATCCATTCCTTGCAATAACATCACAGCAAGGTTTAATTCCATGGAAACCAATCTAAGGAAATAAAATTATTGACATCAATATATCTCACTATCTAATTTATGTTTTCAGTCTAAAGACATATAGCAAAAACACCTACACTGTCAACAAGGTCCAAGCAACATCTAATAAACAAATCATGCCCCAATTTATGCCATTCAAATAAATAATCCACTCACTACTGAATGCACAAGTGAATTATCAAATGTTATCCAAATTCAAAATAATGCATATAACTAAGCAAGAAAACAGAAGCAATGGCCCCAGCTACTAACGTTTTTAAGTCCAGGGCCGACAAATTGCCAATGGATGACTCTTTCTTCTCAGATGATCCTGTAATAACAAGGGAGAAGAAATAAAAGGGCCTCAGCAAGCAGAAAATCATCAGACAATAATGGGCCAGGAACAGCTATATTTGAATAAAAAGAAAGATAAAGTCGACAAAATAGAGGATTCCACAATAGCATTCTCCAAGCACCAAACATCTCCATGCGAAAATAGAAAATGTATACTTTGCCGACAGATCTATTTTGGCTATTAAAAAAAAGACAGAGAAAATTGTGAGATTTGGCAGTGATGTATGAAGTTTACTTGTTTCAGTTAAATAGTGCAAACTATTGACCAGTCTTCCATGATCTTGGCAATTGTGTATGAAGTTTGATAATTTCAGTTAAAGTTCCAAAATTTTACCAGTTTGTTAGGTTGTACCTTTCAGACAAGTGTGACTCATGTCCAAGACAAGTCTCAAAAAAAGTAATTTTAAGAGGTTCAGTGAAATGCCACATAACATTAATATACTTCTTAATATGCATGTTTATCCAAAGATAAGAATACCTTACTTAAGAATAGTAACACCAATTTAGAACCTAGTCAAGAATACAGATGTGTGCATACTTACGCATCAAAAGAAGACAAATCATCACTTGCAGGCCCATCCAAATACAGGTATACTACTATATTCCTTTTGTCTCAATTAATTTGCGTGACACGCTTTCTTTTTAATCCGCCCAAAAAAGAATGTCAAATTTTCTTATTCTACAAGCATATATTTTACAGAAAAAACACTAAATATGCATCTTAAAATCTCAGCTCCAATTCAAGGAGGGGAAAGGAGAGAACAACAACTACATATCCAGTGAAATCACTCAAAGTGGGGTCTGAGGAGGGTAGCGTGTATGCAGACTTTATCACTACCACGTGTAGATAAAGAGGTTGTTTACGAAGGACCCTCGGCTCTAAGTAAAAGAAGAAGAAAATAGTAGATATAGTATAGAGGTTAAAAAGAAGAGCAAGGTAAATTCTACCGGAAAGAAAACAATTACGGCCTCTTATCTATTCGGCTCTAATTCGAGCCAAATAGAGAAAGAGAGAGAATTTGAGCAACAAAAACATGGCCAGAGAAATCTCACAATAGAGCGAATTCGAGCAAGAAGGCCAATATTGTCACACTGGCTTTCTTGTCCAAGTATCATAAACCTACAAACATAGCTTTAATATGGAGAGACTTTGTGTGTGTGTGTGTGTAGGAAAAGGCACAAAACATTCATCTAGTTGGCTTTAGAAACTAATACTCAATGGAGTTAAGAGGAACAATAAAGTTTATGTTTATTATTATTATTAATAATATAATTGCCCAGAGGACGCTGAAACCAAATACAATTTTATATTACGATATAGAGAATATACTTGCCGGTATCAACTAGCTAGAAGCATAAAGGAGGCTAGAGAAAGAGAGGGAGAGAGATGGGATTTATTAGAGAGGATACATTAAAAAAAGTTAAAAGGGCATTTGTACCATATCTTGTATTTTAGTATGATTCAACAAAAAAGCTCCTATATTTACCCAAAAGACCACCACCATACAGATGACAAATTGTGTTTATCAAAAATATATCTTCATCATCTACTACTATTCAAAAAACAACATTGAGAAGTGTCTCTGTATTTAACATGTATGTCTTATTAATCTCTCGTGATTCGATGATGATATATGATATAGCACGAAAAAGAAAACCACCAACTCCAGATAAAACACACAAACACAAAAAAAACTATTTTTTCCATTCATAAAAGAAAGGATAAACTAAAGTTTTTATAACAAAAACTAAAAAAACTAGACTTTTCTTTTTATTTGCACCGGGTATCCGAGTCTCTTAGAGCCCCGACTAATCCTGGGGGTGCACAGGCCCTTGGCAAGGAGTTTCCTGCAGGTGCACCACGGTTAATTCAGGTTTTTACCCAGTCCGATGGCCCTCAGAAATTGTTTGCACCCAGTGAGTTTCGATCCTGAGACCTTGAAAGGGAGCAAACCCCAAGGCTCAAGTCTATTACCACCAGGCCAACCCCTGAGGGTTAAAAAAAAAAATAGACATCTTATGGCCCAAGTAACAAATACACTGGCCCTAAAACTCTATTTTTCCAAAAAATAAAAAATAAAAATTAACTGTTGAAAAGGGAGGCAAAATTAAGCACATGTAAGAAAGCACACAAGGGATAAAAAATTGCTGCATACCCTCTGATGCTTCTGGTTTATATCTAGCTGTTCGATATTTCTGCATTATAAGAAATTGTATCACAGTGCCATCAGCTAATAATACAGCATGTCTTTTCTGAGAATATCCAAGTTTGAGAATGAGAAGAGAGGAACAAACCTGCAAGTGACTTTTTACATGATAGATGGTCAAACTTTCAACTTTCATTAACTTTAGCACACCCTTAGGAGTAGCTTCTGTATTTCAAAGTAGATTATTGAGTTAGACAACAGTCCAATATTATTTAAGATTCAAGGCAAGGAGCACAAAAGTTACTTTCACTTCCTCCAAGCTTGTTGACTGCTTCCACAAAGGCTTCATGAAGTTCTGGTGTCCAACGCATCCGTTGTTTCGATGAAGAACCACTTGCAGAGGATGATGCAGGAACAACTGCAGATGTTTCTACAGATGCAGTAGGAATTTGCTGCAATGATTGAACTTGGTGTACTGGGAAATTTGAAGGTTGATTTTGTTCCTGATATTGCATCTTTAATCACACAACAAAGAAATGTAAGAGTCATCTCCTTTTTAATTATTGAAAGGAGAGTAAGAAAATGAAATGAAATTAAATTAAGATAAGTAAATATCCAACAGTTGGGTATAAATGGAACTGACCTTTGGCTCTGCATCAGCAATGCTAGTATCAAAGTTGACCTCATTCCAATTAGAAGTCAAAGCATCATCATCATTCATTACAAGGTCGGCCCATTCCGGCCAATCACTTTGTTTACTAAGATCCTCAGGTGGGATGTGACATTCACCTGTATTTCTACAATCAAGCTGACTGTTCTGGACAGGGGTATTTATTGGGTAATCAAGGTAATCAGGCAATAACTCTGTAAACCAGGGTTCACTATTTACATCAGCATACTGGTTTGATGCTGCACATTGAAGAACTCCAGAATTAGCCAATGGGATCGATGCCTCATTAATTGTTGGCTGAGAAATGGAAGTTGCAGGAGCCAAATGCTCTTCATGAGCAGGAACAGATGAAAAGTGAAGATTGGTGGAGAATCCTGATGATGAGGAAAACAAATGACCGACAGCCCCATCGTTTGAAGGAAACGAAGAAAGCACAGGCCCTGGCAACTTAGGATATTTCTCTTCCAGGCTTGTTTGGAGCACAGGTAATGAAGAATGAGCTCCTGATGCTCCAAAATTACTTAGTTGATGTGCACCTGTCCTCTGGACAGACAAAGCAGGGCGTGCCTCCATAGCCTTTTTAAGAATATTAAATACTACTATGTTCACCTCAAAAAGAATCTTCTAGTATTTCATTTGCTTACAGCAAGGGCTTATTCCTGCATCAAGAAGAAAGGAAGTAAAAACCTTAAAGAGAGCTAGTAAGCACAAAACCAAACAGCATGCTAACAAATTTCTTCAAAGATTGTTGAATACCATGATTCTTAGAACTAGACTAAATCCTCAAGGAAGAAAATGTTACAACACAAAATATTAGCAAAAACAAATAGATGATAGAGTGGAATTAAAATACGTGAACACAAATTCGTGAAACTGATAAAGATTGTACAAGAAAGATCAGTATTCCCCTACTAGAATCAAATTTGATGGTGAAAACTGAAAAGTAGTTCATCAGTAAGAAGCATAAGCAAAGAGTTAGTTGTTGCATGATAGCTACCGGCTAAAATCAATAAAATAAATTTTATGTTTCAACCATATGATAGCTAACTTCACAAACAAGCATAAAATCAAGTATATTCCAATGCTACACAATTGGCACCTACATTTAGAATATCTGACACAGCTTCGCAGTCCTTCTGTGAGCATGATACTCTTGATGAAACTTGATGCTAATTTGCATTCTAGGCTCCTCACCAATAAAGAGAAACTCACTATTGTCATAATTAAGACATAGCATGTCTGAAAAAATAACTTTGAACTGCAGCATCATCGCCAATACAATGAGAGCCACAGAAATGCCAACAAAAAGTACCATGAATTGTATGTTGACACTCAATCCTTTCATAATGTAGGACGATTAAAACAAATAGGCACAAAGCTATTCATAATGAGGTTATATCATAAAAAGGAAGACGATATCAACTCAAAGCATGAGTATAGCTGGCGGTTTGGTAGGAAAAGGACTTGTGCAAGACAGTACCAGACTATTAACGCATTACTACCGCTGTTATATCTCAAAACTTGCTGTTAGATTTGCCTAAGTTTTTCTTCAGTTATTTTAGACTTTCAGTTTTGTATTAGTTAATTTTTATCATTCAGTTAGATTGTTTTCTATACTATACTGGTTACCTGTTCCAATTTTCTCTGAGTTAGCTTTGCACAATTGGTTTTTTTTGTTGTTGTTGTAGATAAGCTCCATTGGAAGATTGTCGAATAAAGATGCTTTTCATTCCCCTTCTTTGTATTTATATGGTCTCAGAGCCACAACCACACACTGATGAGTAAACTCTCCAAGATCTATTCTTTTTGTCTCCAACAATGGCCTCATCTACCCACAGCACACCACTATTATTCCCAAACACTTGATCCAATTCAATCCATCAATTCAGTTGCCCATCAAACTATCTAGCAGCCACAACTTCACCACCTGGAAGGCCCCGATTGCCATGCTGCTCCAACTATATATGGTCCTCTTGTGCTCTATGCAGTCCCCTCCTGAAACAGTCTCCATCAATAACCGTGAGATACCCACCCACAAGTACAAGGATTGGTTTGGCTGAGACAACCACCATTGTGTCCACAGTCGCTTCACACCTCTTGGGCAAACAAATTGCAGACCTGCATCTTCAATCTCCATCACTATCTCAGTCAGGTCACCAAAGACACCAAATCATTGCTGAATACCTGCGATAGATTTGATCTCTCATTGATCAACTTGTAATAGCAGGTTCTCCCATCATTAATGAACAACTTGTGCAGAAATTACTGAGCAACCTTGGTCTAGAGTTCCCTTAGATCTCAGCAGCTATATAGGCACAAGACACTCCAATAGTGTATGAGGAAACTTTTGATAAGCTCCTTGATCATGAACTATTCCTCAAACATGAGGACCTTAAGAAAACTACCACGCAGGTCACAACAGTTGCTCCACTGGATGCATGCAACACTCACCACCCACCCAAAAACAACAATAATTGACATTCCCCGAATGGGATGTCACTCAAAACGCCAATCCCCAAAGCAACTTCCCCAACTAAACTGCTGTCAACTCTGCAACTGCTTTAGACATATAGCAAAAGACTGTTGTGTACGGTCTCATAAATACTTTGAAGCAAAAACAAATTCTGTTAACAAACAACACCAAATGACCCCTGAATTCTCAATAAAAGTGCCCTCAGCGTATAACCTCCGACTTCAACTCCCTCCACAAAGTTCAAGACTTCAAACGGAACGAGGAAATGACAAGGATAACCATAATGTGAACCCAATTACTAAAACTGGTAGTACTCGTTTAAATGCATCAAATAAGACCTTTGAACTTTCTATTTCCTTTATGCTCCATGTTACACCTCGCCATATCATGATGCAACGTATGAGCTATTTGGCTTAAATCTTTGCCATAGAGGAGTCTTATATGTGAAGAAGCCTAGCACATTTGGAAAGCTTAGATCCTTATGGATTTGCTAGTAAAACTCTAGGCATGTAGAGAATTCTAGAGAAGGCCTTACTTCTCAATATTGAGGGACTTGTGCAACAACTATTATTTACTCACTAGTCCCTAGGTAACTAAATAGTCTAATATATATAGGGGGTCATTCATTTGTAACTAATCAAGCAAGCTTCTCTGTAATACAAAGCTTCTTTTGGCAATCTCTTTATCTATCTAGTGTTCCCTTAGCAATCCTTAGCGTCTTAAGCTGACTTAACATAGCAAGAAAATCTCTCACAAGATGTAAAAATTTTCGTAAATATTTTTCTCAATTGAACATAACTTTTCATATTTAAATAGGGAAAATATTTTAAACACGAACAATCCCACTAATTCCAAACAAAACAAATGCACTTGATACAAATATCACCAAACTGCCTCCCACTATTCCATCGATGAGAGATATACCTTGTTCTCTGGTTACATTGTTTATCTAGGCACAACACCTATATCCTGGTGTTCTCATTAGCAACTGGCTGTCTCCCTCTCTTCAGCTGAGGTTGAGTATCCTGTAGTAGCTTCTGCCTTGTTTGAAGCAAACAAGATCAGCCACCTGCTCAAAGATCATCATGTGTTGCTCTTTGCTGTTCCTATAATAGTCTATGATAAACTTGGGGTCACATACATTGGCGAGAATATATTATATCTTGCCAAAATGAAGCACATTGAGGTTGATCTTTAGTTTGTTTGGAACCAAGTCCGAAATGGCCTACTCTGAGTATCGCACATCTACTCAGGTGAGATAAAATGTAGATCCAACTTTTGATTCAGCAACGTGTGAATGCTCAACGAATTGTTGTCCAAACCGGCCTTCTAGCACACCAAGTTAGGTGTTGTTTCTTAACACCTAACTTGAAGGAGGCGTAATAGCACATGTACTACTACTGTTACATCTCAACACCACATGCTAGATCTGAATGAGTCTTCCTTCCATCCTTTAGGCTTCAATTTTGTCTTAGCTATATTTCATCATTCAGGTAGTTTGTTTTCTATACTGGCTATTTATTCCTACTGTCTATGAGTTACCTTAGCCCAATTGCTTTACTTCCTTTGTATAAAAACTCTATTGGACGCTCATGAATCCAGTTACTTTGTCTTTAGGAAGATTCTTCCGTTGATTCCATATTAGACCTGTTTGTTTCTATAATTCTCATTTGTTTCACTCTTTCGCAGATGGTGCACATGAGAGGTGCCGCAGCCCGGGGACGATGAACATGTCCATTCCAGGCCGACCACCTTTCTTCACAGATTGCCTTTTTGTTTCGTATGAAGTCAATATCAAAGTTACGGTACCAAAATAATATCTACAACAACCTAAAGCTCCCGCCTTTACTTCAATACCACAAACAAATAAACTGGAATCAAAAGTTCATAGGATTTAGAATTTCGGACCTCAGAGTCAAAAGTCAAAACTTTCGACTTCCAATTCAATGATTCTACAAAATAATCCAACAGCAGCAGCAATATACCGTGTAATCCGACAAATAGGGTCTGAGAGAGCAGGATATACACAGACCTTATCCCTACCTTTGTAGGGTAGAGAGGTTGTTTCCAATAGACAATAATACAATGTTATAAAAGAATATCTACAATAACCTAAAGCTCCTGCCTTTACTCCAATTTGAGAGCCAAATAAACTCTAATTAAAAGTTCACATGATTCCAAACCTTTTAGAGTCAGAGATCAAAACTTTGAGCTTTCAATTACAATGATTCTACAGAATAATCCAACAACAACAACATACCCACTTAATCCAACTAACCCACAAGTAGGGCCCTAGGAGATTAGGATATACGCAGACCTTACCCCTACCTAAGAGAGGTTGTTTCCAATAGACCCTTGACTCAACAGAATTAACCCAACTCTATTAGAAAAAAGATCATCATAGTAAAGCTATAGTCATGCATGGAAATATTATAATCCATAGCTCCAATCAAAAGAAAATTGTTGAATAAGAATTTAAAAACTCCGATTCTACATAAACTCAATCAAAATCGACGAAGACAACAAAAAAGGGCATAACAAATTAATACCAAAAAATTAAAAAAAAAATCCAATGAGTTCAGGAACAAGACAGGCCTATATGATTTGAATTCACAAAAATAAATCAGAATTACATGTATACGCAGCCGAAATCGGAGTTCAGGGACTTCATCGGCTCCGTCGCCGGCGAATCGGAGATGAAAATGAACGGTGGACGACCGTAACTTTCTCTGGTGGCTGCTAATTTTGTAGTACAAATACATAGTACATCAGGTTATATATATCCATGTGTATAAATTGAAAAAAAAATTAGGATTCTTACTAAATTAAAATAAAGTAATAAATTAACTTAAATTATCAAATATTTTGTGAATTTTTACAACTCAATTATTTATTATTTTATTTAGAGTACATTGTCAAAAACACGTATGAAATATCTCAATTTTTTTTTTTACTTTTATACCTGAAATATCACGTATGCGAGTTTTCTACGTGATTATTCATCAACTATTTATTAAAATACACCTTAGTTGTCTGTTGTGTCCTTTGCCTATTTGAAATATTGCAATCATTCGAGTAGGAAAAAATGAACTTGACAATTAATATGTGTGTCGATGCAATTGATGATACTTCAAGTACGAAACTCAACATATCAAAGTAGTTTAAGTGTATTGCTGATACTTCACTTTCTCTTTAGATGCTTAAATGACCACTCCATTTATATTAAGGCATGTGTCGATGTTGAGTTGACCTACAGTCACTGGTGGATCTATTCTTTAGCTAGGGGGTCATTCAAACTCTTTCGCTAAAAAATTATACTATTTATACATAGTTAAAAATATCTTTTGTCTATATATTATAGATGTCGAACCCCCTTCAGCTAATTTATGTGGTTGCTTTTTTCAAATTTTGAATCCCCTTAATTGAAAATCCTAGTTCTGCCACTATCTATACTCGTTTGTTAAGTGATAATAATATTAAGTTAACTCATGATGTGTGTTTTTAAATACAAAATTAATAATTTAGGTAGATAAAAAAATAATAGATAGTTAATATATGAAATTGCAAAATATTAATATTTTTAGATGTGTATTCGATATTAATTCAAGTTCAAATCAAATGAGGGAAAAAAATAATGACAAATTCTTTTGACTTGCATTTAATAAGATGTTAAATTAAATTTAAATAAAAACAGATGATGTTGAGTTTGAATTAAATTAAATATAAACAAAACAAGTCAAATTTTTAGCTCTAATTAATTAAGTTAATTAAATTTGTATTTTATGTGACTAATCTAAATCAAAACAAGTTGACAAAAGTCAGGATTAAGAAAATTAATTCTATTTGGCTTGATTTGGTGTGTTTAGTTCATTATTAGGATCCACTAACACCATAAATCCTAATAATAAATTCAAATCATTTTTGACAAATTCAATTTGTTTTAGAATATTGGTCACCTTTAAATAAAGTAATTCTTTTTTATATTTTTTAAATATATTTACATTGCTTGGATTAGTAGAATGTTAGTCAAAGGAGTGTTTGGTAGTGACCAAAACAGTCCTTGAAATGTACTTGAATTTTTTCAATATTTGGTTGGTAAGTTTCTCAAGAAAAATAATACTAACAATAACAAATTCAGTATAATATAATTTTATAAGTAAAATCTGAGAAAGATAACATGTACATAGATCATGTTTCTACCTTGTGAGGGTAGCAACTTTTTTTTGAAAAACCACCCGCTCAAAAGGAGCGAGAAAAATGACTTTTCGACTTTTTGAGAAAAATGGCTTTTCGAGTACAAGCAAAACATGAAAATAAAGAAAATAATTACATGATATGCCAAATTCGCTATCTCCTGGCCACCCTCTAATGAACCCCATCCCCACCCCCACCACCAATATAACATGCCGCCACACCCTCATTTATCTTGTTTTCCTGGATCAAAGATAAATATTTTGGATAATGGTTCTTTTTTTTTTTTTTGCATATTTACCAAACATTGAAAAAAGATATTTTTTTTAATTAGAAACACTTTGTGATGGAACCGCCTTATGCTAAGAAGTGTCAAATGATATTTGTTGTTTTTATTTCGTTTTTATCTAAGTTACGTAGACTCTTCGCTTTTAATGCCGCACCTGCATTAGATTCTCCAAAAATATATTATTTTTAGAGAATTTAACACACATTCACTGATATTTTTGAAGAGTCCAACCAACATAGATTTTTATACTATAATAAATTTTTTGACTCTATCATTAAAAATATTCATCTTCATACCAAACGCACCCTCAGTGACATATTTAATAAAAATATTATTCAATTAATGTTGAAGGTAAATGTATAGGGAAAAGAAAGTACTTACTAAAGAAAAAAGCAAAGTGGGAATATGACTATGAAATTTGAAGGATCTCCACTTTATAAAAGGCAATACAATTTGATAGTGAATGAACAACTTTGTGGTAAAAAAAAAAGGGTGATTCTTGTTCTAAAGAATCATTATGAATTTTAAGAAATAGTTTTTAATCATTTTGTTGATGGAAGTTTCAATGGAAGTTGGGATAAGTTAAAGTCTCAACGAGTTAATTACCATTTCACGTTAGTTATTTTGTAGAAGAATAATTCTGGTATCTCTTATATGGCGAGCTTATGTCGATTATAGTTTCTTTTTTGCTCTTTAAAGACATTATTTTTGCGAGTCAAAAACAACATATGATTGATCGAATGAATCACAAGTTGCTGGTCTATAATTTATATTTTCAATTTAAATTAAGCTATCTGTGAATTTTGATGATATCAATTATATTAAAATAATTTTATTGTTATGAATCTTTAATATTATTCGCTTATATCCCTGATACTAATATTATTTATTTTTTGGCAAAGTAAATTTTCTCATCTTGTTGCTTTTAAATTAAAAATATATAAAATGTATCAATATTTTTTAATTTTATGCTCTTAAACATGTCATGCTAATAGTCATAATTAAAGAATTATCACACACACAAAGAAAATCCCTTCGAAAATGTAATTATTTGGTATTAACAATCAGAAGTATTTAGTAAATTAATCCCACATTAATACCTGAATGAGTCAAATAAAATTCTAATACAACAGAGTATGATTCAATATTTTCTACTCATCCATGCCATTCTTCATAGTATACCTTTCAAATCAGGAAGTGTAGCCGTAGCAGTACCAATTTTTATGTCAGTTGGTTTTACCCTTCTTTTAAAAGTACGTATGTTTTTTGCCTTTAGGAATGATATTTATGAGATAAGAATCTTTCAAAAACAGTCTCTATCTTTATAAAATAATGATAAAATCTGCATAAATTTTACTCACCCTAAACCCACTTATAAGATTTCACTGAGTATGTTGTTGTTATACAAACGTAGTTCCTAGTTTAACCTTGTGTGTTCATAACTCAAAATAGGTATCCTAATGGCCGTCGCTCAACTAAACATACCAATAAACACTACATTCATAGTACTCCCTCCGTCTCACAATAATTGAATTTTTGAAACCTTTTTTAAGGTTCAAAATAGTTGAATTTTTCAAAGTTCAAGATGAATGTTTGAAACTTTTTTCATATTTGCCCTTGC
>JAOTQR010000092.1:2119092-2154422 GCA_025774065.1 Solanum ossicruentum | reverse complement strand
GTTCAAGATGAATGTTTGAAACTTTTTTCATATTTGCCCTTGCATTAATTGAACTTTTATATTTTCTAGGAAATCAACTACACTATATATTTATGATTTTACAAGGGCAATAATGAAAAGTATGGTGTAAATTTTGTCTTTAAATATTTTTCTTAATATGTGTGCATTACTTTATAAATTCAGTTAATATGAGACAGAGGGAGTAGCTAATAAGGAGTAAGCATATTTTACAAAGGCCATTTCCCTATGCATTTTGACAGGGAATAATAACATTCGAATATTTAAATGGACAATGACAAGTCACTACAAAAGCAATGTCCATATACAAATTTAAGCAAAATAATAATAATAATAATAATAATAATAATAATAATAATAATTTTTTTTAAAAAAAAAAAAATCCCCAAGGCATCAAACCATGTGATGAGATGATTGAGAATAGAGGTCCTTCCATATTTAACTAAAGGTTTTCGAGTTCGAGCCTTGAAATGAAACACTGCTGACAGGACCTCTTAATGTGAATCTAAATTAGTCGAATCAGTAAATTTCAAACCGAATAATCAAACAAAAGGGAAACCAATACCCTTTTCTTTTTTACCTTTGGTTCATGTGATCTTTTAGCTTCTAATTCTCTCTTCTTTGTTGTTGTCGTAGCTTCTACCTCTGCACTTCCTTTAGATGAAACTACAGTATTTAGTTGCAGACGACTTGTCCTCTGCAACCACATCTTTCGCGGTCACTGGTCATAAGGTTTCACACATCTACTTTCGAGATCAATTACTCTATCGGCAATGCATCAGTGACCTTTTACTTGATCTTTGTTACTATTTGTCGCTTCTTGTACTTCGACCATCAAATAATTTTGTTGTAGTTATTGTTCAGAATGCTTTGCCATTGCTTCTTCATTTCCAGCAATTGAAAAAGCTATCACAGGCAAAATGTTCAGATTTGAGAACCAAGGATCAAAATATTACTCACCCCACAATCCAACCTCAACTTCAGCCTGAACTGGGCAGAAAGTTTAGGACAAGTGAAAATCGCTTTCTTGAGTACGTAAAATTCTCATCTACTTCAATTTGTTTTTCAGCCATATACTTGACCTGTACTCCAGCTTGACACTCGAAGTGAGTCCACGTACGGGTTTTGCAAATCATTGAACTTGCCTGTAGAGATGCTTTCACGTGTTTCCCCTTGATGGCCGATAATATCCAGCACCGGAGCAGTGAGATCACAAGCTCAAGCATATCCACCAAAAGCTTTCTCCAAATTACACCGTCTAGAAAGAGCAGTCATTAAGCAATCAGCCTATGGATTACCAAGAGTTGAATTCAACCTTCTTTCAAGTATAGAATTTGAAAGGAGGGTAACTTCAAGTACTGACAATTAAAACAAAATCAAATCAAACACAAATAACCAGGGTGGATAATCTGCATAAGACCGAAAGCATTGCAACAACATACTAGTGTAATACAACGAGTGGGGTCATGGGAGAATAGAGTGAACGCAAACCTTACCCCTATCTAGGTAGAAAGGCTGTTATTAATAGATCCTCAGTGAGATCGAAAGTATTGCACGGGCAGAATTTACTTTAAGGTAAAGATCAGAAAATTCAAAAATATGACAGCAATGCCCTTGCAAGAATAGTGTTCATGTAATGGGCAAAAATTTGCGGAGGACACAATGTCTTTGATCATCTTTCACCACAAAAAAATAAGTTTATTAACAGTATTCACCTAAAGGGGAAAGTGCCTATGCATTTACAAATTACTTACCATAATATACAATGAGATGAGGTAAACAATATGAAATGTCTATAGGATACCAAATGAATGGAAAGAACAACATGAGATCCATGGGTGTGACAACTTAAAGGAGACGGGCTTCTAGCTTCAGATATTCAAACTTTCTCCTCCTACGTAACTTGTTGAGTAGCCCCAAGAAAATCATTGAAACTATGAACCTAAGCATGAAGAGCACGTGAACTCGAGAGTTTGTATTTCTAATTCAAATTCAAAGTAGGGCCAATAGAAACTTGCCTATTCCTTATCAAAAAAAGAAACTTGCCTATTACAATTTATAAAACATGAATAAATTATAAACTTCCCCAATAAGGAAGTAGCTCCATTTCACAAGATCAAACATAACTCACATAAATTATTAACAAAGTTTGCCTTGAATCTGTGGATTGGCTAACGACAATAAGCATTTTATGTTTCAAGAATTGTCTTAGCAGATCAACTAATGTTGCATTCTGAGTGTAAGTAATACAAACTTCAATTTTGATATGGAGCACGGAATATTACCATATCGAAGAGTTTATAGGTTCTTCTTTGCCTTGGGTAATGTTCATCCAATTCTTGTGTTGTTAAGGCACTTCCGCTTGATAGTGCTTGTTTCCTAAATATCAGCTCAAACATTTCATGAGAAGACCTTCAATAGCGAAGATAGTTTTGTAAGTTTCTTCGTTTAGCCCAACTTATAATCATAGCTCAACAAAATCATTAACCAAATGTGCACCTTCCTTCACAATCATAGATTCCAGTATCACTGACATGGTTCAACTGCAAGCATTCCTAAATGAACTATACCTCCTCTTGTTGTCATTCACTGCATCACCAGACAGAAACATGTATCAGTCACCAAAAACTCTCTTATTCTTGTAAGTAAAATGTCAAGAGCTGAATATTCTATAACGCACATCATCAGTGTTATTTTTTTAATTTCAGAACCTCGACAAGTAAAGTCAACTCAATTCTGCACTTCACTTCAACAGCTCACAAGTTCCAAGAAGTTTACCATCCAGGTAGCCAATATTAAATCTTCGAAAACAATCATAGTACAGAATTGATTCTAAGAGAGTGTAAAAGCATTGCCTTCAAAGGATCAGTTTGGATTTCTAAAGATTATACCTCTGGAAATTTCAGTGCAGAGCAGCCAGATGAATATTCATCTTGGATTAAGCAACTTGAAATCTTGGTGATTTTGGCATTTCCTTGAACACAACAGGCCTAAAATATTAAGTTCCTAGAGCGGCTAATCCCATAGAATTTGTCCATGAGAAGGATTCAAAGCAAGTCAGCCTGAAATTCCAACTTCCAATTAAACCATCTTAAAATAAAAAATAGTTTAAAAGGAAATCATAAAATCCATCATATCTGTTAGTTTGAAGCAGAAATATTCATATTTTCCAGGACAAATCTCTCAATCTCAAGTGGTCAATTTAAAGGTTAGATGATCCAAAATATATAGAATAGTACTTACTTGACAGATAAGAAGGAACAACAACAACAACATACCCACTGTAGTCCCACAAGATGGGGTCTGGGTAGGGTAGAGTGTACACAAACCTTACCCCTACCTTAAGGTAGAGAGGTTGTTTCCAAAAGAACATACAACGAGAAAGAAATAAAACATTTACTAACCAAGCACCACATAGCACATAGGGAAGCAAAATAGTAACATCAACAAACTCATGTGATGTGATAACCAAAACACAAGACACAAACAGTCGCAACTTACATTGCAAGACAGGGAACTTCGCAAAAACTGTTGATATTAAAGGAGAAACACGTATGGGTGATATTTGACAAATAAGCTACTGCCCAATATGCAAATATTTATCAGAAACATACAAAATGATGTTACCACATAGGTGTTCCATCAGAAACATGCAAAAAGATTAACCAGATGGGTGTTCAAAAACACAAACCATTGCGGATTCTGGGCAACCTATGAGTTGATTGCATTAATGAGAGTCTGAGATACATCTCTGTCAAGAGTATAACCCTTCTCCATCATCTGATCCCAAATTGCACAAGCCACTGAGAGGTTCTTCTCCTGTATGAGACCTCCAATAATCAATTTGAAGGTGATTTCATCAGGATTCACACCTCTAGCTTGCATATCTTCATAAAGACTCAGTGCTTCAGTTACTCTAGAAGCCTTGCAAAATCCGCTGATTAGTGCATTATACGAGATAACATCAGGAGCAACACCCTGTTCCACCATGTCATGGAAAATGCTCTGAGCCACCCCTATTTTACCTGTCTTGCACAGGTTATCTATAATAGAAGTGTACAGTACACAATCAGGAAAAAGGCCCATGCTGATCATCTGATCAAAAAGTGCCTTAGCTACAGTAGAATTGCCTTCTTTTAGAGAAGCTTCTATAAGAATTGTAAAAGTAACAACATCAGGAACAATTCCTTTTTGCTCCATCTCCTCAAAGAGGCTGTATGCCTTCTTGCTGTGGTCTGTCTTGCAGAGTGCTCTAATAATAGTATTGTAAGATACAACATCCACAAAGCCTTTGGTCTCCATCTTGGTAATCATTAGCTTATAAGCCTTATCTAATCTATTTGCTTTGCAGAAACCTCTGAGAAGCTGATTATAGCTGTAACTATCAGCTTCCAACCCATTTCCTTCCATCTTCTCTATCAACTTCTCCGCCTCTTCCAACATAAGCTTGTTACAACAATAATTCAAGAGCACATTATAAGTAACCAAATCAGGTTCACACCCGTTTTTCCTCATGAATACCTTAATTGCTTGTGCTTTGTCGATCCTACCAGCTCGACAAAACCCATTTATCAGCGTATTGTATATTTCCGTGGTGAATTTGACTTGACCCCTTAGAATTCCCAATGTCAACTCATAAGCCAAATCAACCTTACCACTCCCACACAGCCCAAAAACAAGAGCTTTACAAGCCTTATTGTCTGGTCGTAAACCTTTCCTAATCATCGTATGCCACATTTCAACAGCATTATCGAACCGTCCAACCCTACACAACCCACTAATAACAATAGTATAAGTCACTACATCAGGCTCTCTCCCTTTCTCCCCCATTACTCTAATCAGCTCCAAAGCCATATCCACCGAATTTTCACTACACAAAAGATTCAAGAAAGTATTATAAGCCCAACAGTTGGGTAAAATCCCAATCCTATCCATATCATTTAGTAACCTATTAATAAGATCAAAGTTCTTAACTTTACACAACCCACAAATGAATTTTGAATATGTCAATGAATTCAAAGAAAACCCAACTGCGTTCATTTCATTATAATACCCTTCCGCTAAATCAAAATGCGAAGTACGAATCAAAACACCAATAATTCTATTGTAATCAATGCTGAATACTCTACAATCTGACTGAGTCATTTTGTCAAACACTTGGAGTGCTTCGTTTACTAAACCTTTTTTCACGTAATCTGATATGCGAGTACGGTATATGAGTCTATGCTTACCAAGAGTTTTATACATATCAATCAATGTAAGCTCCTCGGAAGCGAAAGCATAGGCTCGCTTCTTGAAATTGGTTTTTTCAACAACAGTATAGCAGTAGAAATTGTGGGGTTTGTTGTTGGGGGGTGGGGTGGAAAGGAAGGAGAAACTGGTTTCTTCAATGGAGAAAATGGCAGAGAGAAGGAGAGATTTGGGGGCACAAATCAATGGAGGAAAAAGGGAGAAATCCAATTCTCAGGTAAAAGCTTTAGAGCAAAAGGATCAAATTGATGATTGTTTCACATTTAAATATCTCTAGTTTTTTTAGTTTCATACTTAGTTATAGTAGGAAAAATTTACCTAAATACGTAAATATATACTAATTAACTAATTAACATAGTTATAGTTAAAAATAATTAAAATTTGTAATAAATATCTAAGTGTTGTGCGTAGATCAAGTTATATAGCGAAATATACAAAAATTTTGAATTGTATAACGAATTATACAAATGTTGTACATGATTGTATAACAAACTATACAAACGTTATATAAAAATTACGAATTGTAAAGCAAATTATATAAACATATACAAACGTTGTGTGAATTATACAAACGTTGTTATAATTATAATTATGAAATGTAATTATATAAACTAGAGCTATGAATCTAATTAAGGTATTTTTGAGTGGTTATATGTGAAAATTTCTCATTATAGTATAGGTATGTAGGGGTGGGACAAATTGAGCTCAAATCGTATATCGTATTTGTGTTTATTTTATCCTAATTATCGTATTTGTGTTTATTTTATCTTAATTCTAATATTTACATAATTTAAAGTAATTGATATATTGTTAAAGCAGTCAGAAAAATAATTTATTAGAAGTAATAATATTGTGAAATTGCATTTAAAATAGCCCAAGAAATAATTAATAAAAATCATATAGTAAAATTTCTAAGGTTGAAACAGATATGTCAGTAGCAACTACTTAAAAAGATTAAATATTTTTTTTTAAAAAAAATATATATATATATGAGTCTCATATGGTAAAACAGAAGAAGTAGATAGATCATCGTGCTAGCCGGAGTTCAACATATGTTTTTTTTTTCTCGCTTTATGACACTGATTGATTTTTTTAATATATACTTTTTAAAATTTTAAGCTGTTAATTGTTGTATTTGTGTTTTTTGTTTCTAGTTATAATATTTATTTGACTTGAAATAATTGATTAGACTAATAAAGCAAAATTACAGTTGAAGCAGCAAGGACAATGAAACAATCAAAAAAATAATTAATAATTAGTACCAGTTGAAGTGAGCATATTAGTCAGAAAAGTATCGTACGAGAAATCTACTCTTTTTGGCCAATTATGTAATTCTACTTATATGAATCCATTAGCTAATTCACAAACGTATGGTGATAGCATAGTTATTAAAAACTCGCACATTATTTTTATGACCCTATATAATAAAGATTATATTGTTAGTGTATGAAAGTTAATTTTTTATTTTTAAAAAAAATAAAAACTCCTTTTGGGCTTTAGTTTGAGTCCCAATAGCTCTTTTTGGGCTTTAGTTTGAGGCCCAATAGAACTCTTTTTGGGCTTTTGTTTCATTGTTCAAAAAGATGAGAAATCAGAGAGGATAAGAAAGAAACTGAAGAAAAAAATGGCAGCTTCTTCTCCTTCATAGCCACAAAGAAAAATTATCTGAGTAAGCTTCCTTTTTTCATACTATTAATCTTCATAAAGTAGACAAATACAACAACTATTTTACTCTTTTGCAGTAGAAAAAGGATTTTTTTTTGCCTATATAGAGTAGAATGACTGGTATTTAGTGAATACTGTTACTAGTTTTGTTGTTGTTGTTGTGTTGTAAACTTGTTCTAATGGAGTTAATAGTACCAATGAAGCAAACCCATGAAGGGTTTTGCTCATTTCACTCTACTCGTAAGGAAATCAGTGTTAATTGCTGTAATAGTAGGAGGTTCAAGAACAGTTTTTTACTTGTGGGTGAGTTGAGAAAACACAAACAAGATAAGGTCTTTGGTAAATCAAGAATTGAGGCTTTATTGAGTGTTGAGAAAAGGGTATGTGTTCAAGGGAGCAACATGTGTGAAAGTTTTGAAGAATTTGAGAGTAGTATTAGGAGGTCCAAGAATTGTTTACTTGTGGGTCAGTTGAGAAAAGATAGACAAAATAAGGTTTTTGCTGTTTCAAGAAGTGAAACTTTAGGAGGGACGACGAATGGTAGGTTACCGAGTGTGGAGAAAAGGACGAATGGGAGCATATCTGAAAATTTTGAAGAATTTGAGCGTAATAATTATCTTCGTAGGTTGGTTAGAAATGGGGAATTGGAAGAAAGTTTTAAGCATCTTGAGAGTATGGTGTATCGTGGGGATATACCTGATATTATTCCATGTACGAGTTTGATTCGTGGGTTTTGTAGAATTGGGCAAACGAAGAAGGCTACGAGGGTTTTGGAGATTCTTGAAGATTCTGGGGCTGTTCCTGATGTTATTACTTACAACGTGTTGATTAGTGGTTATTGTAAGTCGGGTGAAATAGATCATGCGTTGAAGGTATTGGATCGAATGAGTGTTGCACCTGATGTTGTCACTTACAATACTATTTTGCGTAGCTTATGTGATCGTGGAAAATTGAAACAAGCTATGCAAGTTCTTGACTGTATGTTGCAGAGAGAGTGTTACCCTGATGTGATTACCTATACTATTTTGATCGAAGCCACGTGTAAGGAGAGTGGTGTTGGGCAGGCAATGAAGCTGTTGGATGAAATGAGGAGTAAAGGATGTAAACCTGATGTGGTAACTTATAATGTTCTTATAAATGGGATTTGTAAGGAAGGGAGATTGAATGAAGCAATCAAGTTTCTGAATAATATGCCATCTTATGGTTGCCAACCAAATGTGATTACCCACAATATAATTTTGCGTAGTATGTGTAGTACAGGTAGGTGGATGGATGCCGAGAAACTGTTGGCTGATATGGTTAGAAAAGGCTGTTCTCCTAGTGTTGTCACGTTCAACATCTTGATCAATTTTTTATGTCGGAAGGGACTGTTGGGACGGGCTATAGATTTATTAGAGAAGATGCCTAAGTATGGGTGTACGCCAAACTCTTTGAGTTATAATCCATTGCTTCATGCATTCTGCAAAGAGAAGAAAATGGATAGAGCGATTGAGTATTTGGAAGTTATGGTGAACAGGGGTTGTTACCCTGATATTGTGACTTATAATACATTGCTCACGGCTTTGTGCAAAGACGGTAGGGTTGATGTTGCAGTAGAACTCCTCAATCAACTTAGTGACAAAGGTTGTTCTCCGGTTCTAATCACTTACAATACAGTGATTGATGGACTATCCAAAGTTGGGAAAACTGAACTTGCCATTGAACTGCTGAAAGAAATGCGGGAGAAAGGTCTCCAACCTGATATAATTACCTATTCCTCGTTTGTGGCAGGTCTAAGTAGGGAAGGAAAAGTTGATGAAGCCATAAAGTTCTTTCACGACTTAGAAGGATTGAATGTCAGGCCAAATGCCATAACCTACAATGCAATTATGTTGGGGCTGTGTAAAGCTCGCCAAACAGATCGTGCTATTGACTTCTTGGCTTATATGATTACAAAGGGATGTAAACCTACTGAATCTACGTACACTATTCTAATTGAAGGTATTGCTTATGAAGGCTTAGCAAAGGAAGCTTTGGATTTATTGAATGAGTTGTGCTCTAGAGGAGTTGTGAAGAAGAGTTCTGCTGAACAGGTGGCAGTTAAGATATAGTTTCTAAGCATACTTTCACTGCCAACATGAACCTATTTAAGTCTCGGTTCTTTTTTTTGAATGTCTACTGTTAATTGCTCACGAGAGCATTTGTATTCACATCAATATGTAACAGTTTCCCTCTGTTGGCTAGAATATGAAGTGAAAGTTAATTTTGTTTGGTAATGATCATAATCCTTTGTTTTCAGCTTGTGTACTTCTAGTCAATGACTGTTGATGCTTACATCTTGGTATTCGTTCTTTAATGGGAAGATTATGTAATGATGGAAGTTATATAGAATTGGAGACATTTTATTGAATGTAGTTTAACTTATTGGCCATGGGTCTCTTGGAAACAACCTTTCTACCTCCACGAGGGTAAGGTTTGCATACGCTCTGTCCTTCCCGGATCCTACTCTGTGGGATTTCACTGGGTATGTTGTTGTTGTTATTGTAGGTTAGCTTATTGATCATAAAGGTATAAAGTGCAAGTGATAACGGTTTAAAAGAACTATAGTTGAATTTTCGTATACATTTCTCTGAGTCATTTGCATTTTCTATGGTTTCGATTTCTCTCTGGGAAATATCTTAGTTTCAAGTCCAGAAATTTATGGCATTTTGGAAGTAAAGGAACTTTTGGTAAACTGAGAGTGCTTTGTGTCTTCCGAAACTTTTGAGACGAGGGTCTTCTAGAAACAACTTCTCTATCCCGTGAGGTAGTGGTAAGGTCTACACACATTTTACCCTCACCAGATCCCGTTTGTGGGATTCCACTAGGTATGTTGTTGTTGTAGAGTGCTTTGGGCAGTGGTAAGCTGATGTGATATTAGGAGGGTTCATACAATCATCTGCCTTTTTATTTAGTTAATTGTATACCCTGGGCCAAGGGGTGCGATCTCAGACTAGTTGCATATAACTAGCTAATAGCTGACAGCATACAATGTTCAGAGGTAGCAATGTCAGTTGTTTGGGCCATTTCTTGGCCGTGCATATAGTTTTCCTTGGAGAGATAGTTGCTGTTATGTTTGCCTACACTGCTTCTGTTGCAACCATTGGAGGAACTACCATAACACTTGGTAAATCAATAGCTATTCACTTTGCTTTCTCTTTTGTCAGCATGTCTGCTATCCTGTTCTACTCTGTGAATACATGTGTTGGTACTGAAGCGTCCAGCTTCTGTATTAGTGACCTTCATCCAAAGATGATATTATTATGTGGCAATTCGGTAAGTGTCCATGTGTAAGCATGTGGATATCTTTGGTTGAGTCAATATTAGTTTCTAGCAGTAATAACTCATGTTCTGCTGCTAGTTGGAGGCCCTGCAGAAGTGCATCGACCTCAACTAAGATGGTTGTGCTGTGATCAATGCCCTTCATATAGCCTAATTCCCATTGACATCTACGGTTTCTAAAGACCCCTCCTAATCCTCCTATTCCAGGGTTGCCTTTTGTGCATCCATCAGTGTTGAGTTTCTACTTATCTGTCCTTCAACAAGATGTAATCCCTCCGCCACTGATTCAACCCCCTCTGTTTTGGTTTTTCTCAGAGGAGAACAAAATATGATTCTTGAATATACATTGTACATAACCAAACCTTAATCGACAGAGAAGACGTGACCACTACTTAAAAGGCACCTGTAATATGTCTCGACCGAGTTCCAAGTGATCATTGTGATTCTTAACAGCGTTAGAGTTTAACTGTGCTCCTGATGGATCTCGAAGGACTTACAAGAACTAGCATGGCATGCCATCTCCAGGTATTAGTTAGTCTTTCTTTCTTATACTTGTATATAAGGTGAATTGAGTCCCTTTTCTCCTTTGTAGATGGATAAGTATGCAATCCATGTATAGTGTGCATGATTTTAGTTGGCTTTGCCCTCAATATTCACTTTTCTTCACTTGGGCCGAAGGTAGTTCTAAACAGCTCTCTAACTCCACGAGATAGAAGTAAGACCTATGTATGCTCTAAGGTAAGTGGATACCATTAAGATTCAAGATTACTTGGACCTTCGTGTATTGTTATTGAAGTTGAACTGTAATTTGTAACCTATGAAAAATAATACGAGAAATTTTGAAGAACTCATTTACAGAACAAAATTTTGAAGAACTCATTTACAGAACAAAGGTGACTGCCATGCCATTCACTGCATATGTGATAAATGACATCAATATTAGTGAACTTGATGCATTGTTTGCCTATAGATATAGTATCTTAGGCCAAGTCTCCATTTTTTTTACTCAATTTCCTATTAAGTCATATTATCCTTATTGTAGTACCAATAACGTTATCATGCTCCCAGCCATCTAAGGCGGATTCTGAACTTTAGGATGTTGTTAGACCGTAAAATATTTTCGATGCATGCAAACTGATATAAACACCACGAAAAACTAAATCAATGACCGTAAATAGATCAACTTTTGGGAATACAACAAAATTCTCATAGAAATCCCTCAGATATCCAAAATTTCAAAATGGAAACTACCAGGAAAACACAAATTCAAAACTACACGATAGCATTGGCAGCGCTTGCAATCCTAGGCCACAGATCAGCACACTCTTTTCCAATGGGACCAGTAATGGCAGAACCTACACAACAGAGAATGTATATGGTAAGGAAAAAAAGGACCAGTAACTACAACAATATAGTGTGATAATCAAGTACAAAGACAACAGATAGTAACATAAATAGCAATGAACTCAAACATACCCTTCATTTCACCCTTGGGGTTCACAATTACACCAGCATTATCTGTAGAAAAACAAATAGAAGCATTAGAAGACAGGTTTTCCATACACTGGTGCAGATAAGACTTTGAGCTGCTCCAAAACACAGATTAATTTTCAGTGACCGGATAGAAATGACATGTGGATGGAACCAGTATGCAAGCAATACAACGGCAGCAAGGAAACAAGATTTACCCTTTTTCCCTTTTGCCAGAAAGAACCACTCGCAATAAATGTTTCGCAAGACATTCAAGAGAACTAAAGTAACAAGAATGGAAAACTTTTTGATAGATTTCATATTACAATTAATCAGCTATCCCTCAACATGGAACTAGTAATGGTCTGACTTCATGATCTAACAGAACTTTTTGATAGATGTCATATTACAATTGATCAGCTATCCCTTAACGTGAAATTAGTAATGGTCCGACTTCATGATCTCTTATATCCATTCCACTCTATCCATGTTCTTTCTAATCCAACATTAAATAATCATTGCTTCGAGGGAAGTGTGTTCTTAAAACTACAGCTATCACTACACAGACAAACAGGTCACTAAATAGTAAAGACTTCGAAGAAGTAATAGACCAAACGGAAGAGAGACTTAAAAGTATAGTGATTTTCTGGTTGAAAAACAAGGTTAAAGAGAGCAATTCACAACAAAAACAACCAAGTGTATCTAGATATACCTTCAAAGTACATGAAAACACCATCCTTTCGGCGCCATGGCTTGCGCTGACGAACAATAACAGCAGGCATAACCTTCTTCCTCAGGTCAGGCTTACCCTTCTTGACAGTGGCCATGACCATGTCACCCACACAAGCTGAAGGCAACCTGTTAAGTCTTCCCTTGATACCCTTCACTGAAATGATGTAAAGGTTCTTCGCACCAGTGTTATCGGCGCAGTTAACTGTGGCAGCCACTGGCAAACCCAGCGACATCCTGAACTTGTTCCCAGCGGAACCTCCGCGTCCTTAAATAGAATTTAAAAACAATCAATTAATCAATCAGCTACATTTTAAATTCATAATTACTTATTATACGAAACATTTTCTCTAAGAAAACAAACTCCTTAAATGAGGAAAATGACTTATCTAATGAAAATCAGAAAAAACAAGTTAAACTAGTGACACTCCACATTGATTATGCCCTCAGTGTTCACCACCCCCAACACACCTCATTCCCACCGCATAGTATTTTTCTAAATTATATACACACATTTGTAAGCTAATATTTTTTTGCTAACCCAGAGAAAAGAAATTTCTAAATCTTGTTTCTCAATAAAGCAATCAACTAAGCTACAAGCCAACTACATCAAACAGTTGAACATGTTCTACTGTCTCAGGCTTATCATTTCATTGAAAAAACAATGATTAATTTTTCATCTAGGGTAATATTAAGAGTTGTATATCACTTAGAATTTCCTAAATACCATCTCAATTTTTTTGAAAAAATACATGAGATCAAACTAATCTCGTTGCATTATACTGAAACTAACAAATCAATCAAGCAACTACATGAAACATCTGAGTATGTTCTACTGTATCCAGCTTCTCATTAATTATAATTTTTGTTCTCCAAGGTAAATTAAGAGTTGTATATCACTTAGAATTTCCCAAAAAAAACATGAGATCAAACTACCAAGCTCGCTTCAGTACATAGTACGATTAACGAATCAATCAACTAAGCTACAACCCTACAACATGAAACATCTGAGCATATTCTACTGTATTCAGCTTCTCATTCATTCTAATCATTTGTTCTCTAAGGTATATTAAGAATTATATATCACTTAGAATTTCTAAAAAAAATATACATGAGATCAAACTACTAAGCTCGTTTCAGTAACTATGATTAACCAATCAATCAACTAAGCTACAACCCTACAACATGGAACATCTGAGCATGATCTACTATATTCAGCTTCTCATTCATTCTAATTCATTTGTTCTGTAAGGTATATTAGGATATTCCAAAAAAGAAAAACGTGAGATCAAACTATTAAGCTCGTTTTAGTATACTACGGCTAACTAATCAATCAAGCAATCAACTAAGCTACGACTCAACAACATGGAACATCTGAGCATGTTCTACTGTATTCAGCTTCTCATTCATTCTAATCATTTGTTCTCTAAAGTATATTAAGAGTTATATATCACTTAGAATTTCCAAAAAGAAACAACAACATGAGATCAAACTACTAAGCCCGTTTCAATATACTGCAATTAACTAATCAATCAAGCAATCAACTAAGCTACAACTCAACAACATGGAACATCTGAGCATGTTCTACTGTATTCAGCTTCTCATTTATTCTAATTCATTTGTTCTCTAAGGTATATTCAGAGTTATATGACTCAAAAGTTCTGTAAAATCTCAATGCGATCAATACAATGAAAATACAGATAGAATTTTGTACCTCGCTTCGACATTGTTGAACGGTGTTGCTCCTCCTCTCTCTACCGGCGAGAGAATGAAAGAAGAGGAGGCGTTAGGGTTTTATTATATCTATGGAGCTTAGGGTTTGGTTTGGGCTGCTGGTCCAGTTTCAGTATCGGGTTTGATTGGCCCATTGACAGATTTAGTAAAGAATAATTTTCGCATATAGCCACTTAAAAGTATCTTAATTATACTTCATAACTATAGTTTGAATAATTACATTTCGTAACTATAATTCAACTATAGTTGTAAAATATTTGTGTAATTCGTACAATATTTGTATACATTTGTATAATTTGTTATACAATTCATAGTTCTTGTGTAGTGTTTGTATATTTCGATATACAATTCATGCACAACGTTTGTATAATTCGTTATACATTTCACAATCTTTGTATATATCGTTATGTAATTTAATTCGCGCATAATATTTATATAAATCACGCGAATTATACAAAACTCAAACTATAATTACAGCTAGATGTTTGCTGCGAGTCGTAATTAATTTAAAATATAACCATGTTAGCTAATTAACTAGTATATGTGTTACTTATCTGTATAATTTTTTTTTTAATAAAGGGATGAATACAGTAGATGTCCAATCGGTAAAAGTAACCATAAAAAAATAGTTATCTGTTGTATAATTATGTATAGTCAAGTTATACTCAAATTTTGAGATAGATATAGATTTAGAAAAATATACAACAACAACAACAACATATCCAGTAAAATCTCACAAGTGGGATCTGGGGAGGGTAGAATGTGCGTAGACCTTACCATTACCGTAGAAGTAGAGACACTGTTTCTTGGGAACCTTCATCTCAAAACCCGTAAGCAAAAATAACTATATATAACAGAAATGAAGGAAAGGGGACAGAAAGAGCAACTAATAAGATAAAACTAACACATAATCCACATATAATGTGAACACATGATAAAAGGAAAGAAACAAACACCTAAATATACCATCAGTCTGCTATTCTAATTCACGACCTCCACTCCTTTTTATCTAAGGTCCTGTTCTTAGTGAAATCAAGTTCGATCATATCCTGTCTGATCACCTCCCCGCAAATTTAGAAAAATATGTTCAACTTTAATCCCCGCAAAATTTGACCATGATTTTAATTTACTTTTCAGTTAAAGCTCCTTTAAATTTCAAAGACTAGCAATTTCTTTTTGAATGACCAGATAAAAGAATTGCTCAATTTCTCATGGTATAATTAATTTAGCAAGACTTTATAATGCTAAATTAAAGGAACAAGTCCAATTCAAAAAATAAAAAAATGAAAAATAAAGATAAAATGAGTAGTAAAAAGTTTAAAATTCCAAACACAATTATAGTATTTCTTCCAAAAATAGAATAAAGTAAATAAATATTTCTTGATCACAAAATACTAATGTCTCACAATTATAGTATAAAAGTTCACTTAATATATGGTCAAGTATTAAATTTGTCGACATATTTCATTTAGACATGCAAATTAAATTACACTCAGTTGAATATCTCAACTTCTAATAATTGACTCAGTATCTTGATATTCTTTATAAATCGTGCTTTTTTTTTCAAATTCTAATCTACGATATTATATAATAGTGCTTGAATTTGGATATTAATTTTTTAAAATATAATTTATATATTTAAAAATTACTTAGGTACAATAAGTCATAATTCAAAGTATATGAAAAAAAACTACATAAAAAAGACTAATTAAATTTATAAATATCACATAAAATACAATATGCAATAAATTTCCAAATTAATAGCTTTAAGCCATAATATTCTGGCAAAAGGACAGAAAAAAAAGTTTTATCTTGAATTCTTCAAGAAGAAAAAAAAAAGTCATCCAAACTGAAGCAAAGTAAAGAAGAAAAATGGCAATGATGATGAAGCAAGGGCTTCTTCTATGGAGTCCTTGTCCTCATTCTCTCTCACCCAAAATTCAATCTTTTAAACCACCCATTTTTCAGCTCACCAACAAATGGAGAAATGAAGAAGAAGCAGCAGCAGCAGCTCTGTTAAAGAACATTCTTGTCCAGAAAAAATCTAACAAGAAAGGTGTCCCTATTGATTTCAAGGTAAAATTGAGCTTTTTTGGCTTCTGGGGTTTGTTTATTTCTAATTTTTGTTTATTGGGTCTGCTGCAAAATTGGTTCTTGATTTTACTTGTGATAATTTTGTTGGAGAGCAATGCCAGGAACTCATGATCATGGTCTTTTTGCTTTCTTGCACTTAGAGGTGGAACCAGTATGTTAAGCTTTTGTTTATCTGTAGATTATGAAGTTGAAAGTTGAAAATTTTGAGTTTTTGAGGTTGGGATTTTTGGAAGTTAAAGTTGTGTTTGGAGAGGAGCCTTGGCGTAACGAGTAAAACTGATGTTATAGCATCTAGCAGGAATGCATGGAAAGTACAATAGATGCATGTGGTCTGGTCCTCCGCATATTGGGGAAGCTTTAGTGCACTAGACTGTCCTTTAAAGTATTTTAAGCTTTCGTTTCGCTGTAGATTATGAAGTTGAAAGTTGAAAATTTGAGTTTGATTATGAAGTTGAAAGTTGAAAATTTGAGTTTGAAGTTGGGATTCTTGGAAGTTAAAGTTGTGTTTGGAGAGGAGCCTTGGCGTAACGTGTAAAGCTGATGTTATAGCATCTAGCAGAAATGCATGTAAAGTACAATAGACGCTTGTGGTTTGGTCCTCCACATATAGTGGAAGCTTTAGTACACTAGACTGCCCTTTAAAGTATTTTAAGCTTTCATTTGGCTGTAGATTATGAAGTTGAAAGTTGAAAATTTGAGTTTTTGAAGTTGGGATTTTTGGAATTTAAAGTTGTGTTTGGAGAGGAGTCTTGGCGTAATGAGTAAAGTTGATGCTATAGCATTTAGAGAAATGCACGGAAAGTACAATCGACCCTTGTGATCTAGTCCTTTTCTGGACTCCGCATATAGTAGAAGTTTTAGTACACTAGAGTGCCTTTTAAAGGTGTGTTTGGACATGCTTTTTTTATGAAGTCTCAAAAATACAAAAATGGGTCTGACCCGTTGTTGAGGAACTTCAAATTAATTGAAGATGAAATTTGATCAAATTTCATGGTGAAACATATATTTGAAGATAAATTTCGAAAGCCACTACCAAAATCCATGGCCTAAAGCTAGTTTAGTTTATGGTTTTTGATCATAATTATATATTCTTTTATTTATTGGGTTTTTCTATAGATTATTTATACATAATACAAATACATGGTTTGAGCCTGAGCTGTTGCTTGCATTGTCCCTTGATGACAATTAGAGAAGCTGTCATTTTAGTCCTATTTATGTAATGCAATTTGACTGAACATAGAGTTTTAGATGTTAATTTGATTTATATTTGTAACAGTTTAACTTAGAAAGTCCATAAAAATGTAGCCCGGTGCACTAAACATTATATGTGGGGTCGGATCACTAGGATCTATTGTGTGCAACCTCACCCAACATTTTTGCGAGTGACTGTTTCCACAATTCGAACTCATGACATCCTAGTCATATGACAGCAACATATAACAGTCCACAATAAATGGAATTAGCAACTTGAAATATAAAGCATGCAACCTGCTGCAATGGGCGAAATTACATTGACAGTATAAAGATTTGCCTTGTATGCCTATACAAGTTAAATTCTAGTAGAAATAGTGGAACAAATGTTATTAAAGTTGAAAAGTCTGTCTTGAACTTTAAATTGTTTAATTAGTTTAATAAGTTTGAATTATCAAAATCAAAAGTTGTGGAAGTCATTATAGAAATGGAATAGCGCTTATTTTAGATATCCGACGTATAAAGAGTGACGTATAAACTGGGACAGAGAAGAGAGTGTTTTCTTCAAGTAGGATTCCTGTGAACAGAAGCTGTTTATATTCGATTCAAATGATGTTCTTTCTACATTTATGTTCCAGGAGAAAGCGAAGAACTAGCTTCATATGTAATGTACTTCAGGAATTCTGAATTTTGATCTAATCTGTTGTATACGTTAAAGAGCAGGCCTTGAACTACGTCTCTGATAAGAGAAAAAAGGGCTTGATTAGGAAACATATTCAACGGTCAATATACTGGATGAGTATTGTTGTCGCCACAGTAATTTCAAAAGAAATACTAGACCTAGTGTGAGTTAGTGTATTTTTCTCTATGTTTGGAATTGAGGCATAATTGTTATTGTTTAAGGTCTAGCCTTGGTGGATAGAGTTACCTAGTACTTGTTGCCAGGGGGAGGTGACATGTATCACATGGAATTAGTTGGGATGCGTGTAAGCTGGCCCCAACACGATGTTTATATAAACAAAATGATTCTATTGATTTATTAGTTGAAGAGTACTAGAGTGGCATTGGTCTCCACTGCTATAAAGCTATAAAGTAAAAGATTTTTTATCAGACAGTTTAATAAGTTTCCATCCTGTATTGTTTGATACTACCTTATTCCAACTGCATTCACTCATTGCATAAGCTGTAAAATGGATTCTTTTGTAGCCTGCTTTGCATCAATGCACTTATATTATATTTTAAAAGATAAAAGACTCAATTAATCTAGTTTCTGGAAATGTTTTATAAATAGAATCATAAAATAATCTGGTTTCTGGAAAATATAAGTGTCTGATCCAAATTCATACAGTGTGTTGATTCTCAATCTGGTAACTAATGCAAAAAAATTACTTGTTGATTAGGCTTCCTGACATGTATTTTTGGTGTGTTTGGACAGGAAGTAGCTGCTAGTATTTTAATTGTATGCCAAGTGTAGTGCATTCAATTAAGGCTAGATGTATTTTGAGCCAGTTCTGTTGGCACAATTTATGCTCTGTAAATTCTCATGGCAACCTTTTGGACTTCGTCAGCTAAATATCGTTAGTATGTTTTTTTTTTTGTACTGCTGCTCACAGTACTAGTATACCTTTCATACTTAGTCATAGTATTTCTTTGTCTATTTCTGTTACTATCTACGGTCTCTTGTGCTTCGATTATCAAACTTCTTTGTGTAGTTACTGTTCCTTCTTTTTATAAATACGTTTTATGAAGTTTTTTTTGAAATGTTTTTCCTTGAGCCGAGAGTCTATCGAAAACATCATCTCTACCTCCCACGATAGGGATAAGTCTGCATACACTCTATCCTTCCTACACCCTTCTTTGCAGGATTACACTGGGTATGTAGTTAGGAGCTGACAATTACTCTAACGTGGTTAATATGCTTTTGTAGATTGTATCTTCTGGATGCCAGTAATGAAATTATTTACTGCGTCAAAAAAAAAATGATCCTGGGTCCTCTTCATATTGAATTCCGATTATGCGCATGGCAGGAAATATTGCAGGTTAGGCATTCCGCAGCCACAGTAATCATGGCTAATGCATTGATGATGGCTTCACCCTTAGATGCCTTGGCTGAAACATGTGAAGCTGATAATTCTCCTTTCATCATGCTCTTCAACATGCCCATACTGCTGCTTGTTGCGCTTATTGGGGCCACTGTTGGAGGTAAGGTGCTTAAACTATGTGTAGTGCGTGTGAGCCCATCAGTTTCTTCCTTTGCGGCCTGTCAACTTTGAATAGAAATGTTTTTCTGCATGGCTGTTGGGGTTGGCTGTAACTCTTTACGTCATAGAAACCAGTAAATTGTAAAGTACGTATGGATATAAATGATTTTCTTAAGCCGAGGGTCCATCAGAAACAACCCCTCTACCCCATAAAGGTAGGGGTAAGGTCTAGTTATACCCTACCCTCCCCAGACCCCAGTTGTGGGAGTTGTGGGACTATACTGGGTACGTTGTTGTATACATGAGACCATGTTGCATATGATGTAAAAACTACTCTGTTCCGGAAAGGCATTTGTAAGATTGCATGGGGATTCAAAATTCACTCGGACGGGTAGAGTGTACCCAGACCTTACTCCCTACCTTGTGAGGGTAGAGAGGTTGTTCTTGATAAACCCTCAGCTCAAGGAGAGATGAGAAGGAAGCAATAATAGCAAGCAGTAACAACAAGAAGATCATAAGATAAACAAAGTGAAAGAAACAATCAAGTAGTACTAGAGATCTAAGAATAAGCAGATGTCAGAAAGATACTAATACCCCTGATACGGAAAAACAAAACAAGCTCGGCAACCTACTAGCCCTCTATTCTGATACTCAATCTCCACACCCTCCTATCAAGGGTCATTTCCTCAATAAGCCGAAGATGTCATATCTTGACTAATCACTTCCCCATGTCTTCAATGAGATCCCATTGTGTATCCTTTCCCCGAGAAATTAGCCAAACTTATCTTGTCTCACTTCCGTTCTCTGTATCTCCGCTCATAAATATCATATTAATACCAGTGTCATCTCCACCATCTCCTTGTGACCCGTATATTAACAGTGCACTTACCTATTCCTTTTCTGCTGCCAATCATCCACATTAGATCACACCATTACAAAAATGAGTGTAGTGAGCTAGCAGTTGTGCTTTGCCGATTACAATGTTGCATTCTTTAATATTGTAATTGAAAAAGTTAAAAAGACTTTTGGATAAGTGCATTACAATAGTCAATGGTACTATATGCTGAACAGCAAAATGGAGGACATAACAGTGCTATTTACTACAGAAAATTGAGCTTATTCTGCTGGTTCTCCTGAGGTGAGTAGGCATATCCTTTGGCATTAGAAACTAATGACACAAGCATCATAAAAAAATGAAACTAGAATTTGGTAGATGAACTTGTGGATGGGCACTAATGACTTTCTTTCCGTGACAAAAGAGTTTCCAGAGTATTTTCCTCGAGGATTTCTTTGCAGGTTCTATTGCGGAAACCAAGCTTTACAAAAGTGTTCTCAACGTTTTTTCCTGTGTCATTTGGTTCACGAAGTTTCACACATCATTTGTGTGCTGACATCCTGTCTTAGCCAGAACATGATTTTCCATGTTTCTATTTTGTGATACCCTGGTTTTAGATTGCTGTCAGTTGTCTGTGTATTCTACATGTTTTCTACATTTGTTTTTGCAGGACTAGTTGCACGCCAGCGAAAAGCAGAATTACAGCAGTTGAATGAACAGCTCCGCCAGATCAATGCTGCTCTACGAAGGCAAGCCAAGATTGAGTCTTATGCACCTAACTTAAGTTATGCTCCTGCTGGTGGCAGGGTTGCAGAAAGTGAAGTGATTGTTGATCCAGAAAAAGACGAATTAATATCTCGCTTGAAAAATGGGAAGAAATTTCTTAGGAACCAAGCTCCAGAAAAGGCGCAATTGGAGTTTAAAACTGCTCTTGACCTTGCACGAAATTTAAAAGAACCTTTAAAGGAAAAGAAAGCAGCTCGGGGCTTAGGTATGTCCACCTTCTTATTCTGTTTAAGCCTTCTATTTTTTGGTCGCACTTGGTCATGGAAAGGTGGTCTACGAATCAATTACAACAACATACCTAGTTTAATCCAATTGGTGAAGTCTGGAAAGGGTAGGATGTACACAAACCTTATCCCTACCTTTGTGGGAGAGACTATTTCCTATAGACCCTCGGCTCAAAAGAAGTGTAATCGATGAAGGGTAGAAAGGAAAATAAACAAAGCAAACTAGGTAACATATAGTAGGACAATGGAAGGATAAGATACTATGTCTAGAAATCAATTACTACATAGTGGATTTGTAAGTTTCAGTGTTTCAGCATTTATTCGAATTAGTCGTGCAGCCATTCTCTTCTTTGCTCTCACTAGAACTTTTTCCCTCCGTTTACTTACTTGTCCACTATACTGACAATAAATTTTCACTTTGCTTGTCCGCATATGCACTTCTTGTAAGGGGAGTGCGAAGTTCATCGTGGAGAAGTAAAAGTGAACAGAGGTAGTTGTAGAAATGATTAATGTAGTTACTAGTCAAAGTATAATCAATTTAAACGAATGTGTTTCTAGGAGACAAGCTCTTAACCTGTATATGCTTTCTTCATCGGTCATATTGGCGCTATTTGATTCAAGTTGATAGTGCATGTTGTCAGATAGTTTGTACCCCTCCGCCCCAATTTATGTGAAACTTCATCCATTTAGTTTAGTACCAAAAAGAATGACATCTTTCGATATTTAGGTGTAACAATTTAAGGTGATGAAATGATTTCTAGCCACAAAAAATTTTATCGACTTATTTTAGACCACAAGTATCACAAGTCTCTTTTTCTTGAATTTTGTGCCTGGTCAAACCTTCACGTGAATTTGGACTGAGGGAGTAATATATACGTAGTAGAATTATCTCCCTCATTGGAAGGCTATATATATTTAGTGTTCATTCCCTCGTGTAATGCATCGATATGCTATACTTGAGTTGATGGTCTTTTGGAAAAAAACCCTCTACCTTCACAAGGTAGGAATAAGATCTATATACATATCACCCTCCCCAGACCCCAATTGCGGTACCTTCACAAGGTAGGAGTAAGATCTATATACATATCACCCTCCTCAGACCCCAATTGCGGTACCTTCACAAGGTAGGAGTAAGATCTATATACATATCACCCTCCTCATACCCCAATTGCGGTACCTTCACAAGGTAGGAGTAAGATCTATATACATATCACCCTCCTCAGACCCCAATTGCGGTACCTTCACAAGGTAGGAGTAAGATCTATATACATATCACCCTCAGACTCCAATTATGGGATTACACAGGGATGTTATTGTTATTTCCCTTGTGTAACATAATACACGAGTGTCAAAGTCTAATGTTGCATTTTCCAGGGGCATCTTTACAACGTCAGGGCAAGTACCGGGAAGCTATTAAGTACCACTCGCTGGTTCTTGAATTATCGGCAAGACATGGAGAGGATTCAGGCAGCACAGAAGCTTATGGAGCAATAGCTGATTGCTACACTGAGCTTGGAGATTTGGAACAAGCTGCAAAGTACTATGATCAATATATTGCTAGGTTAGAAACTGATTGAGATGCTATTGTGAGGATTTTTTTGTACCTATTAGTTATCTATTATGAAGTAAATCTTAGGAGAGACCATTCGAATAGTTGAATTGATGACTTCGTTTTGATCTCTTTGATTGAACCTAAAATATTTTGTGTATCTTCATGCATTCAAAGTAGAATGCTTTAGAGCCTGAGGTTACCTATTGTACTAATATAATAAAAAAGTACTGTCTTTTCTGTATACTTTCTCTTGTTCTGTTGCTACCGTGAACTTTATATATAGATCATCGAAAGAATCTTGAAGACAGGACCTTTGCTATACTAAATTATCTAAGTTTCTGCTATTATATATAAAGGTGTAATGGTGAAACCCTAGCTATTGGGTGTCTTTTCAAAGGTAAACGAATAGGTTGACTTTGGAAAAGCTACTAATGACCGGTTTGAAGAATGAATAACATCCCACAGTACAAGGTTTACAAATGAACCTGCCTAGAGTGGTTTTCGAGACAAAAAACTAGTCATTCTATAGATTCGAGATAGAATTCTGATCTTGTAACTCCTTCCCTTGATAGCCTTTGAATTGTTGAATTCACAACATTGGAAATCAACAACTTTAATCACAAATGAATTTGACAGCTAACTTCCATGCGCACAAGGTAAAGCTCTATTTTTATACAATAGCTCACAAATCACACAGAAAAGCTAATCCGCACCAAGCTCAATGCAAAAGACAAACCCTTTGCTTTCGCTTGCAAGGGGTTTCGAACTTGAAACCTTCCACGTTAAATTGTCCTGTTTGTTTAAACCTTAATACTGGAAGAGCCTTTTTCAAGGAGGGAAATGGTAGCTCTACTATTATATCAGAACCAGAATATCAACACAAGTTCAACTACATAATACACATTTTCCGACCTTTTTCTTCCTACGATAAAGCAAAGAACGTTCTGAACAGCGTTAAAAGGACTAAAAGGATGCATAAATAAAGACACAATAGAAGAAAAGCAAATGCAAAATGTCGTTTGCTCAATGTAAAACTGCTAACTGAACCAGTCTAATTCTTCCCTCTCTATGCTAAAATCAAAACAGACATCTTTACTTGCTTTGATTCTTCAGCCTTTCATCAGCAACCCACTGGTCAAACTCAGTCAACAGACTGTAATCAGCATTATCAACAACATTGCTCGACTTCTTGGAAGAAGCTTCAACGCCAATGTCATCTTGGTTCACAGGTGGTGACTCAACTGGTGTGGGATGGCTTGGTTGTGTCAACTGTTCTGGTGTGATTTGATCTGAAGCCGCGCAATTATCTGGAGGAATCTGAGACTCAGATACGTCCATCTTTTCAACCTCTTCCGCAGCATCTCCAATTTTCTTCCCGCCCTCAACATCACCAATAGCACCTTCATTTGCTTTCTCATTATTGCCCTTGTCACCGGTAGAGTCCTTACCGTGCTCTTTTCCATCACTACCGTTGTCTTCACTATTACTAAACTCACTAGAATTGCTGTCGCCATGTCTGTCATGGGGGTCATTTCCTCCATCAAGCTGTCCAAAAAGAAAACAAAAAACATCACTATTTTTAAGTATATGCTGAAATAGCACATAATATACGTGCAATCCAACACAACAACAACAACAACATACCCAGTTGAATCCCACAAGTTGAGTCTGGGGAGGGTAGAATGTACACAAACCTTACCACTACCTCATAGAAGTAGAGAGGTTGTTTCCTGCAAACTCTCGTCTCAAAAACATAGGTGCAATCCAGTGAACAATAAAAAAGGGATTCCTACTTTGCCCATTACCTCGGAAGCAGTCTTTCCTTCTTGTTTCTTCGACAGAGACTCAATGGCTTTAAATACATTCTTGAAGGATGCCTTCATGCAGTCGTTAAGCGATGCAAACTCCTTGTTGAGCTAGAGAAACATAAAATAAAGGTTAAAAACTGTTATATATGGAAATTCAAATGTTACACTAGAATAGCCTAAATGCGCATACCATCTGAATCTCACTCTTCAACTCCGACTGTCCATCAGACAGTCTCTTCAACTCGGTGCTCCAGTCATCATTGTTCACCGGGGGGTTAGGTTTGGTTTTAGGCTGCCTTCTACTTGCTTGCGGAGGTGGACTGATAAAGTCATCATCACTAAGATGAACATCTCCATAAGCCACCTCGTTAACCCTTTCATTTTCAATTGATTCGGGTAAACCAAGTGTTGTTTTCTCAAATTCTGTTGGAGATATATTCCTCAGCTTCAACTACATACAAACCGTTAACATCAGCAGAGAATAAATGTACATCACTCTGTAATTCATAAAGTGTAAATATACTTTGAATACACCACAGATACACCTACCTAAAATCGTATAGAATATATTACATGTGTGATACAATGTTAAATATAATACACTAGTAAAAATACCCTAAACAAGAAAACATTAGCACGAGTAGAGATTAAAATGATTCATAATTAACATTGTTTGATAAACTCTGAATACACCATAGATATACCATTCTAAGCTGGGTTATATATATGGTAGCTACATGTGTAAACATTATGACATACTAGAAATATACCATCAGTATATATTCTTAAATTGAAAGAAATCCTACATTGATGAGTGCATGAATGGTATATCAAGTGTATATGTTAATACAACAAAAAATAAATGACCATCTTTCCAATTACCTGATCCCGACTCTGCCTGAAAATCCCATCCAATAAGTCCTTAAAACTTGGCTGCTTTGTGACTTTCCAATTAAGTATGCGGGGCACTTTGTCATCAACTCGGAAAGCAATCTTATTATTAACATAAGAACAACACTCATAAAACCAACACTGGAATGCCAATGGTAATCCACCAAGCCTGTACATCGAAGGCTTCCCCTGCAACTTTCCCTTCATAGACTTCAGCGTGGCTTTAAAGACAGCTTTCCCCCAAGGGTACGTTTCATATGCACCGCTGTCAACGAGCTCAAAATCATCCCTTGTGATATGCTTGCGGCTCACAGTGGAGAACAAAAATGTGTGAATGAAATAAAGGACAGCGATCTTAACTGCATCCTCATCAGATTTCCATCTCTTATTATGGAAGCATTCAATTAAGGATTGTTTAGGCACCCTGGTAAGTTCAGAAAAGTATGTATTCATTAACTGACCCGTTCCATCAGAATCATAGCATCCATAAGCATCGCCAGTACACTTCAACCCGGTGATAGTCCCAAACTCAACAAGCCCAAAACGCAGCCTGACATCTTTCAATGATATCCACAGTGCTTCCTCTTCCTCCTCAATCACTTCCCTCAACAATAGGGAGTGTGCCAACTGATGCTGCACTACCACTGGGGGCAAATCAAGAAAATGCCCGAAACAGGTTTCCCTGAACATCTGAATCTGCCTAGCATCCAACTTCTCATGTAACATGTTAACAGCATCAACATTAGTTTGTGCCCCAACCCTTGGGTGGTAACGCTTGATCGGTCGAACATAAAACTCCCCAATCTACATTTCAATGATACAAATATATGTTAATACACAAGAAAGTTGTATAAATAATTTTTTTATATTTATACAATGTGTGTCTATGTCTAATCACTACACATTTGTTAAGATTTGAAGTGTTCAATAGGAACAAGTATGAGTTTTTAGTGTCAAAATGAAAGATGCAGGCATGTTTAGGGGCTGTTTATCACTTTAGCCTATATAGTATTTAGCCTATATAGTATACTGTGTAAAAGGGGGATAGAAACCTGTTAGACCCACATCATATACAAGAATCTATTTATACAGTCTCTATTGCACTGCTGACGTAAAATTCAAAAGTACAGCAGAAAGTACATACATACTGTTTTGTATCCCATTTTTACATTGTATACTATATATGCTAAAGTCATCTGCAGAGCTGTAAACTTATCCTGCTCTTACATTTTGACACTAGAAATCAGACTAGTTCCCATTGAACAAGTCATAGGAACAAGTCAATCTAAAAAAATAGATAGACATATCATACACAGGCACGCAGCGCAGAAGGAAAATCAAGGGAAAAAAAAAGTACGTCTCATATTTGACTACACACACATCATCTTTCATTTTTGACACTAGAACTAGGACTTGTTCCTATTGAACACTTCAATCTTAACAAATGTGTACCATTAGACACACATATCATACAGACACACACAACTCCGAAGGACTTGACTACACAAACATCATATACACAGATACACAGTCGATCTTTCATTTTGACAGTGGAACTCACACTTGTTCCTATGGAACACATCAATCTTAACAAATGTGTACCTATTAGACACACAGATCATATACACATACACGCACGCATAAAACAACATACCCAGTGTAATCCCACTACAAGGAGGGACTGGGAGGGTAGAGTTCCCATCGACTCTCGGCTCAAGAACAGATACACACGTCATATACACATATATATTATCTATACACACATCATCCCACTACAAGGACGGACTGGGAGGGTAGAGTTTCCATAGACTCTCGGCTCAAGAACAAATACACAAGTCATATACAATTATATATTACCTATACAACATCATATACACACACAAATACATATACTCATCATATACATTGTATGTATACACATGATATACAGCAATTAACAATCAAGAAAAATGAAAAATACCTCCAAACCCTCGATCAAACCTTTCTCCTTCTCTTCATCATCATACACCTTCCTCCTTTTGGGATTAGCAACAACACCCACATCACCATTCTTCAACCGCCTCCTCTTTCTCGACTTCTTCACACAATTCTTCCCATACACCCTCGATTTCTTACTCAGAAAATTTAGGGTTTTCTTCGGAGCCTCCCTACGAACAGCACCCGTTTGAGATCGGGTCCTTCTAGCACTTGAATTTTGATCCTTTTTCACAACCGCCAAATTCAACTCCGGCGAATTCACCTCCAGTGCAGCATTCTCCGTTTCCATTTCGACTTTTTGAGAAGATTGAAAACTCAAAAGAGTCAAAACCGCTGAATTAAACCCTTGACTTGCCACTTTTTCTTCGATTTCAGAGCTCAATGAACACTTTTTCTTGCGAATTCTCAAGAAAAATTGATAAAGATTGGATTTGTATGCCAATTTCCAGAACCAATTTGTGAAGAACAAACAGAAGATTTAAAAATGGAGGAGAAAAAGGAGGGTTTTGTAGGAAAACCTTATTTTTTGAGGGCTTCTTATTCATAGATGAAAGTCCAGTAAAAATTACTAAAAATGGAATGAATTTTGTTTTTTCAAAAAAAAATTAGCCCAAAAAATATAATAATTAATTTACAATAAACATAGCCCAATAACAACAACAACAACATATCCAATGAAATCCCACAAGTGAAGTCTGGGAAGGGTAGATTGTACGCAGACCTTGTCGCTACCTCATAAAAGTAGAGAGGTTGTTTCCCAAAACTCTCAACACAAAACCCATCACCAGAAAGAAACATAGCCCAATAAAATTTTTATATTTGTATATCTGAAAAGTAGTTAATATATATTTTTAGATTGAATTTCACGAAGTTATTTTGAATGTTATTTTCTAATCTTCCTTCTCGAGTTATGACTTTCTTATGCTTTTTTAAGAAAATTGTTAATAATATGATGTACACAACTATGCGTATCATACTTTATATGTATAATGTTTATATGTTACATCACGTAGAAATTGTATAAATAATATATGTACAGTTTTTTTCTGTATATTTAACTATGGATAGGAGACGAGCATGCTAGAAAATTGACATATGAAATAAAGACTTCTTAAATTATATAAACAGTGTATGTATGTATGTATATATATATATATATATATATATAGTTTTGTGATGTATATTTGACCAAGAATAAGAGACGACTATGCTAGAAAGTTGACATATAAAATAAAAACTTCTTGGCGATTGTATGTTATGCATAATTGAACTTATGAGAATGGATGTTAGATTTAATTCAAAAATCGAGAAAAAGAAAGAGATAATTAGTTAGATGTTACTTACCAGACGTATCTGAAAAATGAAACGAGTCATCGCTTGGTTCAGAGAACAAAAGATAAAAATCAATTTTTCTCGAACTCTTGTCCGAAGGATGTGACGTAAAAGATGGTTGCTTGGATTTCATACCAAAATCAAAACCAAATGGTAGATCCATACTAGATCTATTTATCTGTGTATTTTTGTATAGTGGATGTTAACACAACTTCAAAAATTTTGAGGATGGAATGAGTTTTGAGGATTCTGAATTATGATTTTTGATTTATGAGAAGGAAATGTTTCGATTGGTATTTTTTGAAAGCAGATGAAGATGGAGATTGCTATGTTTTTAAACATAAGGGTCAGACTGCGTACATCCGACTCCCCCCTTACCCTGCAATGGACGGGAGCCTTTTGAGGCAATAGGGTAATGTTGTTATGAATAAAGATGAATTTAGTTAAGAATTTATTTTGGGAAAATTTAAGAGGAATAATATCTAGCTCCATTTACTATTTAACTTATTTTGATTTGTCTAATCCAATTCATTTATAATATGGACTAATTTGACTAAATAAATAGTTTTATATCCCAAATAATCTTGTTAAATAATTTTTAAATGTTAATATGTTATATACGTAGTCACACTAGAAAAACATATATTATTTATTTTAATTAGTAACATGTAAATACAATAAGAAAACAAATAAAAAAGACTAAACTTTGACATGAATTGGATTCATTTTATTTTTTAAATTTTTTATATAATTAAAAATGACATAAAACATATTATAAATTGTGATAATTAACATATTAAAATACGTAGACTTCCCGGTGGCTATTTTTGATCATATCAAACTATTTTCTCTGTTTTAATTTATTTATCTTATTTTTTAAATGTATTATGTATATAGAAATTACATAAAATGTAGGGGAAAAGCTCATATATATTATCAAACTTTAACAAAAAGGTTCATTTATATCATCTGTTAAAAGTTTGGCTCAAATATGCTATTGTTGTTAAGGAAACAACTCATCGATGCCATTATTTTTTAACAATGAATTTGCAAAACCACCTTTTACACGTAACATGTTTTAATTCAACCATGTCATTCTTTCTTTTTTTAAAAAAAAAAATAAATTCTAAATAAAATTAAGAAAAAAATTTCTTAATTTTTTTCTAACAAACTCTTATAGTATAAATTCATCTTATGATTAGTTATGTTTGTATACAAATAAAGTATAAATTTAACTCCAAATTTAATCCAGAAATATCCCACCTTATTCCATGACCTAAAAAAAATAATAGTAACGATGATAAAAATCTCAATCTTAAACCAAATTGCTTAACAAAGCAAAGAAAATTTGAGTTTAAACAAATTCAACTCGTGAAGTGGTTGAAATCTCTCCATTTTTAATTGAAGGACTCAAGTCGAGCTCTGAGAATGGAAATAATTCTAATAGACTTTAATGTGTGTACCCAAATGTGAGAATAAAAATAGTCCTATTCAGACTACAATGCAAGTACCAGATGAAAAATCAACCACAACAACATATCCAATGAAATTCCACAAGTAGGGTCTCAAAGGGTAAAATGTACAGAAACCTTACCATTATCTTATAGAGATAGAGAAGTCGTTTCCGCAGGACTCGCATCTCATATGGGATGAAAAAATTCAAACTGAAAAAAACGAAGAACGTATTTGCAACACTCAGTTAACCATAGATTGGAATAACCTTTTGTCAAGGAGGGAAATATGCCTTTCATTTTCAAGAACACACGTTCATTCACTAACACATTTAGGCATTTTCTTCCTCTATGAAAAGGAAACTTCTTAACTGCGAAAAACAGCGAGTTCGCGTACCAAAGGATGACATAAAAGAACACAGAAAAGAGAGACAGCAGAATTCTGGGAAGATGTTATTAAGCTCAATTCGAGCTTAACACAAAATGTTGTTAGCTCAATAAGTCTTACTAAGTTAACCTGTCTCGTTCTTCCCTTCTCCATGCTTCATAGGACCTATTTCGTTCATTGGTCAGATGATTTATTTGTTGATTCACTGCCCATCTCCCAGAAGCACTGACAAATGTCTGTCATGACTTTCATCACGGAAAAATTAGGATCAAGTTCTTTGTATTCTTTCAGACATTTATCGTCCATCAACTTCACCACTGCATCAAGAGTGGGCATGTGGAAATCTGATCTTCCAAGAACCGAGCCATAATTCAAGATAATTTTCACCTCTCCAGATTGTGAGGAAGCCATCTCCAAGGCGGAAGAAGATGTAGCTGTGTTCGTTTCAGGCTTGCCATTAGCTACTCCTGGATAAGTTGGATTTCCATCATTTGTATCTGATTCAACTACAGTTGCCAATGTGTTACCATCATCTTGTCTACCTTTTGAACCGCTTGCAACTGAAGACTTCCCTTTACTTGATGAACCTGCAAAGGCAAATAACGTGCTCTCAAAGAAGCAAAAGATGCACCACATAGGCCTTGTGTCAAAGTTAAAACACAAACAAAAAATATAACTAATTGTGATCAAGGATACAATGTTCGTAGGGGACAGGAATGGCAAAATAAACACATGAAAACATGAACCACCCAAGTTTGCAATTCAACCGATTTCAGCCCATCTAAAAGCTAGGTTGATATGTAGGCCATGAGGAACCTTTTTTAAAAAAAAAAAATCCAATATCACCCAAGATGGGCATTATTTATTAATTAAATCCAACAGCCAAATACATATGAGGAACCTTGTTAATCAGTAAAGAAAAGAAGTTTTTTGGGTGCTTGGAAAATTATAAAAGAACAAAGAAAGAAATTAAACTTAGTTAGAATTAGCCTTGGGTTATGACCCGCTTTTTAGCTCATTTTTAGCCCAAGTAAATTTTGACCCACCAGAATGATTGTGTGCCTTGTGCAAGGCTACAACAACATACCCAATGTAATCCCACAATTGAAGCCTTGGAGAGTAGGATGTACCCTGCACAAGGATGCCATGCACAAAAAGGATTCCGCCTTCATAATTACAAATAGCAACTTTCATGTTTCTTTAACATTACAGAATAGCTTGGAATACTTCCTGTACAGATGGCGACACGAACACATGGAAATGGATAAGCCAACCAATTCTTGAATGTGGATAAGCAAATAGGAAATTTGACGTTTAGCAGAAGAATTGAGGAATTTTGGAAACACACACAAGGCTTAGAGCTGATCCTGAAATACTACTTCATTGAAGTCAATTTGACTTTTAAGGGCATCATATAGTATGAAGTTGGTGCCGTGGATACAAAATTTGCAGAGCAAATCAATCCTGTTCTAGAAGAAGGTGTTATTCCATCTTCACCAGCAGCAAGAACACACGTAAAACCAAAAGAGTCCCTCCTCCCAACACTTAGAGCCCGTTTGGCCATGTGAGATGAAGATCATGATATCAAATAATATGAGATGAAGTTGAACAGTTGAAGTTTTTGTTTGGATATATATTTGGATCTTTAAGTTCTATTTTTTGCTCATAAACATTAAAAAAAAACATAAGTTGCGAAACTATCAAAATTACCCAACTTTTTTTATATAATCTTACCAAATAAACAAAAGTTCATAACAAAAATATTATCACAAATTTATTCAAAAAAATACAATGATTTAACTTTAGTTTAATAACAAGGTAAAATCAAACATGAACTGCAGTGTACTATTTGTTAATAAAACTGAACTTGGTCAATATCATTAGTAACTATATTATTTCATCACTCCTTTGGTATTCTCACAAAAAATTATGTAGATACAAAATGGTGGATTTCTTTTTAACAAAATATAATCTTGGAGGTCAACTTTGTAATTGGAAAATGTAAAACATGATATGAAATTCCCAAATCAAGCTTTTTGGAGAATTTGGGATTTCATCTTGTGATTTTAAAAAATCACGAGATGAAATTGCATGTCCAAATGCTGATTTCATCTCCTGATTCCAAATCACGAGATAAAATTGCATGTCCAAATGCCTACTTATTCTACCATCACAAGATTGAATAATAAGAATGGAAATGAGATTAGTCTCTACCTGGGCGGATGATGGAAGCAGGAACTTCAAGATGTGGCAGGTCATCAGTGATTGGCTCATCCTTAGGTTTGATAAGTGTGTGATTAGCAATAGCATCCTTTGCAGGTGACACTGGGATGGCAGAACCAGAAGTAGATCCAGCTCTCCTGGGAACCGGAAGGCTCTTGTCTACGTCAGAAGGTTGAGGTGAAGGAAATCCTTCCTGTGCTACTAACGGGTCAGAAGACATGGGTTGCTTTCCCTTGCTTCTATCAAGTGATGGACGTAATCCAGGCTGTGATTCGTTGCCCATGGACTGAGGGGAATCAAAGACACCCAGTGACTGGTTTTGCAATTGGGATTCAAGAGACTCATTTGGCTGACTTGATTGATTTTTCAAGCGCTGCCTTTTCAGAGGTGGTTCAGGCTCATCTTGCACCAGAGTCTCTTGCTGAAGGAAACCGAAAAAAATGCAAGTAAAGGTGAGTAAAGAGACTTAAGGAAAATGTCATATCAGGAAATACAGTGGCCACAAAGCAAGAGCAAACTTAGTCCAATACTTCGGCATTCTCAGTTGATTTTTTACTTTCTGCATCCTGAAATGAAAGAAAGCATACGTCAGTAAAATAAGCTTTGCAAAGAGACGGCAGACAACTGAAAACAAAGTATTAACTTTGTTCCATTTTATGTCATATTCTACTCTTTCCTTCTTATTGTGTTCCAAAAAGAATGACATATTTCTATATTTGGAAACAGTTTAACTACAAACTTCCCATTTTTACCCTTAATTGCATGATTTTATAGCCACAGAGATGTCGTGCATGTTTAAGACTGCAAATTCCCAAAATCTTCCTTCCTTTATTAAACTCCATGCCTAGTAAAACATCCGCACATAAAATGAAACATAGGGAATACTCGGTAAAAGGGAAGAGAAACAGAAATCAATGACAGAGGCTAGCACCTTTGCTTCATCATTATCAAATATTGCATCTGCAAGGGCCCTATAGTTCTCCGCTTCTATTAGATCCCAATTTTTGTTATACAATCTTAAAAGGTTCTTCAGCACTGGCTTCACCTTCTCCCCAGAAATCCCGAGAGCTTTCATAGCACGAAAGGCACGATCAACCCTAGGGTTTGGAGGCATTGTTAATCCAAACTGATTTTATTAGTCACAGAGCCTGCATTGACATCATCTGCTTTAGAAGGGGACAAGAATACAATGTAAAATAGCCAACAAAATTACAAAACCGTAACACCAAAGACACATAAATGAGGACATGAATACCGAAATATAATAGGTAATCCTAACATCCACACCATGATTTTGGTTAGAATCACTTCCTAAGGTAAGTCATAAGAAAGCCACATAAAGCTAATGGGGATGTTTTCTCCATCAGATGGCTTTTGAAAATTCAACATTAGGACCCACTAGAGTATTTGAAAGCTGAATTAGTCCAAGATATCTAAGGCTTTATGCCACTCCTGTAGAAGGTATAGTATCAAAGTAAGCCCTAGAAGAGTGAAAAACGAATAAGATGTATAAATTTGTAAGCAAAATTTCAAATATGCCGAAGTACAACTTTAAAGGTACTTCGATTAAGCCAAAAACTATTTACATCATCCAGTACACTAGAAAGATTGCTTCCAAATGGCTGAAGATTCTTCAACAATAACAACAGCAGCAGCTATGCCTAAATCTCAAGCAAGCTGGGGTCGGTTAGATGAATCCTCATTGACCATGTTGCTAAATTTAAGCTCATCCCAGACCAACTTATACAACATAAGAAAATAAAAAGTACTCGAAGTTCCTACTGGCATACAAAGATGACTTGAAGATTCTATGTCTATGAAATAATACAGCAATATCTATTACCTTCCAAAAGAAAGTGGTAATGAGCACAAGCAGACAAGAACAAAATCTAAACAAATCTACTATCTAGTTTCATTCTCTTCAGACAATACTGAACCTAGTCTAAACTTTGTTCATCCAACGAGGAGTCTATACACATCAAAGGACAGGCACTTTTAAAGATGTTTCATGTTGTATTCAGCTAAGACAAGTATCTATATTGCACAGTAGATACATTTTCTCCTGCATTAGCTAAAAGTTCATTCTGGATAGCCAACTAACGTGAAATGCAAATAAGATGTTTGAGTATAGATACACATGTTTGAGAGTCACTTAAATACCCAATCTCTCATATAGCTGTCTTGTGGAACTTATGTTACATGTAATTGCTA
>JAOTQR010000092.1:2093724-2116058 GCA_025774065.1 Solanum ossicruentum | reverse complement strand
AAAACAGCTTATAGCTCATTTTCCACTCTTCACTTTTGATGAAGATGTTTTAAGTACATTCAAGCATGAACATTATTTCAACCCCAACCCCATAATTTCCAAATAAAGCAAAAAATATTTAGAATACATGACCAAACACCTTCTAAATTTCAAACCAGCTCTCATAGTTGTTAAACTGGAAACTGCAACTCAATGAAATTCTATCAAATAGCAATTCAAAGGCAATAAACCCTAAAGAAAATAGATACCCACAAACCAAAAACTTTTTAAAAATTACAATCTGAAAACTTAATTGAAGAAACAAAAAAAACATACTCTAACGAGCAGTGGATACAGTCTGCACCCATCGCTCTCAATTGAAACATTTTGCAGTTACAAAACAAAAATTTACACCGCATTTGCACTCACTGCAACAAAAACGGTAGCTCAATTATTTGATTATCTGAATTTTCAAAAATTAGGAAAAATGACAGAGAGGTAACAAACTGAGCTACTAAAAATTTCCCAAAGAAAAACCAAAAAAAAAATTCAACATCTATACTGAGTAATGTATATAAAATTAGTACCACTGAAATGAGCTTGGATTTCACAAACCAGCAATGGCGGAGAAGACGTGAGATTCGCAGAGAGAAAGCGGAGGGCGGAGAATTTTATTACTATATGAAGAAGAACATGAGGGAGAGTATTTTTTCTTCTTCTTTGGGAATTGACGCGTGCACATGTGATATGACAAAAGGAGTAGTAAATAGCATAGGATATACGCAAATTTTATTATTATTTTGTGTAGTTGGTGAAGCGGTTTAGTCTGAGCCCAATTCGATCCAAATTTAATGATCTAAAATGGATCGAATTTGGTTAGTTGACTAGTCCAGTTTGATTCAAATTAGATGAGTTAAGATAGGCCGACATTGGTTAGTTGATAAAGTAGATTAGTCTAATCCAGTTCGGTTCAAATTTGTTGAGTTAAGCTGGGCCGACTTTGGTTAGTTGATAAAGCGGATTAGTCTAGTTCAGTTCGATCTAAATATGATGAGCTAAGTGGGCCGACATTGGTTAATTGATAAAGCGAATTAGCCTAGTTCAGTTCGATTCAAATTTGATGGGCTAAGATGGATTAACTTTGGTTAGATCTCGATCACACTCTAAGGAACAAAAGTTTATTTGGGTTGAGTTTATAAATATAAAATAGATTAAATTATTTTTAATATACTCATGATTTAAATTATTTATTTTCTTATTTAATTTCTTTCTTTTTTATTTTACTCATGACATCAACATGACGTTAATATGACATCACAATAACTTCTATGAATTTATCATTGGTGATACTCCATCAGTATCTTCATATCATATTGGTATCATACTCCATCAATGTATTGATATTGTATTGTTATTATATAGGATTGAGATATTTTTTTATTTAAAAAACAAATAAGAAACAATTTAAAGAAAATTATTAAAGTCACGATCTTATTTTTTAAACTCTTAATTAGTAAAAAAAATATTTTTTTTTATGCTCAGTCGGTGTATTGATATCATATTGTGATCATAATGATACTATATCGATATCATATAAGTTGGCCTCTTTCTTAAAATAAATACATGAAAAATAATTACAAGAAAATTATAAACTCTAAATTAATAAAAAAAAAATATACTCTTTGTAATACTCCCTCGATATATTAATACCATATTGATATCATATAGGATTGAGTCTAGTCCACTGTGATATTCAGCCGGTATATTGATACCCTATTGATATTCTCTATGATATTCTTCATTGGCATATCGATATCTTATTGGTATCATATAGGATTGGATTATTGTTTAAAGAAATAAATAATAAACAACTAAGATATAATACTGATAAAGTATCATGAAAAAGTCTATTCTCATTCTCTGCGATACCCTGATGTAAATTATTGATACTCTATCGTTGTCTTTTGTATATTCCGTCAGTATATGATACCCTATCGATGTCATATAGGGTGGACGCTAACGTCAGTATAATGTCAATGCACAAATTTTAATAGTAGACAAATTAGAATTTTTTAAAATTAAACTTGATCCAATTTTATTGATAACTAAATTTAAATCAAACTATTTAAATCCATATTCCTCTTTACATTTTATACCCTCATAATATTAAAATTCGTGTACTGATATCATACTGACGTCAGCACTATTTTGTATGATATACCAAAAGGGTATACATATACTAACAGGGTGTTACAGAAGATTATGCTCGGTCTTATATGATTCCGATATGGTATCAATATAACAATGGAGTATCACAAAGAATATATTTTCTACTAATTTAGAATTTAATAAATACGTTTGTAACTTTAATAATTTTCTCTTAATTATTTTATTTATTAAAAAAAGAGCTCAAAATTATATGATACCGATAGGATATCAATATACCGATGGAGTATCACAAGAATATATTGTCAAATATAAATACAAGATTATTTACTTGCAAAACGCTAAAATTTAGTTGAATATTTAGAAGAAATTATGATTAATGTCTTTCAGAGTGTTACCATTGAAATTCTATCCTCAAAATATTTGATTTTGATATATTTGTCTCATGCATGATCAACATGCAATTGAGTGTAACGAGAAGAAAGTAATTACTCTTCGATGATTGTGTCATAATAAAAACTTTCATTTTAATTAACATAAATGTAAAACGTCCATCCTATTGAAGCTATCACCCTAAAAGAAATTATTTATAGCAACACAAATATTTAAAAATTATTTTAGACCACAAGTTTTAAAAATTTTCTTTTTTTTCTTATGTCTAGTCAAACGATCTCACATGAAATAAAACAAATAGAACAATGCACTCTATAACATTATTAGATTTGTCTCTAGCTTTTCAGACCCTCCCACTCTCGCTAGATGGTGAGGTGAAATATTGTAAACTGGTTTTAAGCACTCATGAATCCCTTTCTATCTAATATAGGCCAAATCCCACTTTCAACAAAAATAAGTGTTTGTTTATCAAACAAAAATGAATTTGTTGAACTATACATGCCCACAAGGACTTATACTTGATATCATATCAATATCTTATACTTCGCTGGTATATTGATACTTTATTGACATCATATAAGACTTGCTCTTTATTAATTTTTAAGAAAAAAATAAGAAGAAATTATTAAAGTCGCGATCTTATTTATTAAAATTTAAATTAGTAAAAAATATATTCTTTATGATACTATGTTGGTATGTTGGTATCATATGATACAAATACTCTATCGGTATCATATAAGTTTGAGCTCTGATTTCTAAAAAAAATACTAAAAGAAAATTATCAAACTCTAAATTAATTAAAATATATATTCTTTGTGATACTCTATCGGTATATTAATTTATCTAGGACTGAGTTTAATCTATTGTGATATTCTACCAATATATTGATATCATGTCGATATCCTCTTTGATACTCTATTGGCATATCGATACCCTATTAGTATCATACAGAATTGAGCTATTTATTAAAGAAATAAACAAGAAACAATTAAGATATAATACTAATGAGGCATCACGAAAAAATTTATTGCCATTTTTTGGATACTTTTATCTATATCTTTTGTATATTTCATCGGTATATGATACCCTTTGATGTCATATAGGATGGACGCTAAAATTAAGGGTTTCCTAATCCGGTATCAACTGAGACTTCTTCATTCTTCACTCTTTTACTCCGTTGAAAATGTTCATGTGGGTTCCAACAATGAACTTCGTCCTCCATTGAATGTATTGTTATTTTACTGAAGTTGTATTGAAAAATCCTCAACTACATTCAAATATAAAGAATATATATATATATATATACGCGCTCATTAATGGGTTTAAAATAGTACCTTGAATATCATCTAAGCAATTATTTTTCTATGTACTTTTATTAAATTTTAATTGTTAAAATTAAATTTAAACTATAACTCACTTACGTAAGTATTGTGGATTATGTTTCCTTTGTTAATTTTATTTGATTCACGTTGACTCAACACTACTTTTAAACTTCTTTTATTATGATTCTATATTTAACTAACTTTATTAGTGATATAAATATAAATTTGATGATATATTATATAATTATTTATTATTAAGGGAAATATGGGAAAAAGTAGTTACCCTATTTTAATTTGTTAAAATGGACAAATAATTTTTATTTCATTTTATATTTTGTAAAGAAATCAAGTAATATGAAATAAAGTGAGTATAAGCCTACTATAGTCATGAATTTAGCAATTTTTGTAAAACGTAATCTTTTATAGTCTTTTAAAAAAATTAATATAATTATAAACTTTTTTATAGTAAAATCATTATAAAAATTCATAAACTTTACACTTGTCATCGTGATTTTCAATTTCATTAAGGAAGTTATTTTTCTTATTTTTTTTTCAAAAGAAGTGGCTTTTGCCTTTTAAATTTTGACCATCAAACATGAGAAAGTTAAAAGAAACACAACTAAACGTGTCAACTTTGAGCATGCACATCTAAATACTTTAACTCATCTTCATCGTGGCAGTTAAACACTTTAACTAATAAAATAATCATATAGACACATGCAAAATTTATGTGTCACATCAGTATCGAGTGTCCACGAGAAAACAAAGAACGAATTAAGACATCTAAATATGCACTTCAAAAACTGAAGTATTTTAATTACACTATGGATCGTGAATCCATCATACACAGGTTCAATTCCGAACATTTACCCATAATTCATAAATATCATTTACAACAATACATTAATCAATCAACCAACCAAAATTTACAAGCACACTTGCCAAAACAGCCAAAACATAAACGTCATTATGCGTCAACAACAACGGGGTCTAGAAAGGGTAGAATGTATACATACCTTTACTCTTTACCTTTGTCGGTAGAGATATTGTTATTAATAGACACTCGGCTCAAAAGAAGTGTCACCAAAGCAGGATTGAAAGGAAAATAGTGCCATCAAAATAGCAAGATAGACAAAAACATATGAAGCATGAGGTAGTAATAAACCTCATTATCAGATCATCACATCAACAAACAACTTTATACAGGAAATGAAAGACTATGCATAAATTAGAAACAACTGATTCTGATAGCACTAAATTTGAAGCTACCAACTTTATTACCTAGAAGGATAACCTACAAAATCTTCACAACATGTTCTCTGTTTTTCCTATATATGCACAAGTGATCATATATTCATTTGAAAATTGCATTCACCAACAATGACAGTTCAGAAAGATTCAGTCCATGAACTCTTCGATAACTCAGAATACATACCAAGCTTCAGACCACTCCCTTGGCTGTCCACTGAAAAATGCTACAAGTTCTACAAATCAAGCAGCTGAAAGAAAAAGGAACCATGGCTGAACTGATCAGCATCTGTGCAACTAGGAAAAGTGAAACGATTGAGGAAAACATCATCTGTGTTTAAACACTGCCCAAACTTCTTACCTCACCAATTACTCATCTACTAGCATAGGACTCAAATTTGCCAGAGATACACAGATGACCCTAGTCTTGTGACCTAAAGACTCTTTTTGGGGTTATCATAACAAAACAACAACAAAAAAAAAAGACCCAGTGCAATAACACAGGTGGGATTTGAGGGTAGAGTACACACACACCTTATCCTACCTTGAGAAAGTAGAGAGGTTATTTCCAATAGACCATCGATTGAATGAACAATGAAAAAGAGGCAGCAGTAACTCCCAGAAACAACAGCAAGAAAATAAGTTAAAACGAGATTTCGGGTTATCATAAGTATTGGAAATGTATGCTGAAAAGTGAATCATTCCAATGACATTTAATCTAAGAAAACCATCAATATCCCTTTTAACTGTGATAGAATACAGTAAATTTAAATCAGCTTAACTTATGCTGCTAACTGTTTTCCTGATGCTCTTGACCTTTTTTTTTTTCCCTTAAAGATATGTCTTGTTTTAAAGTCTCCAAACTGGAACCATCAGCCCTTCTACCTTCTTTATCACCTTCCCCCCCCCCCCCCAAAGTTGCTATCTTATGAACTGACTTGTTGCCCTGTTATTCTCAACATCTCCAATGACCACGTGTTCCTTTGTTCATCATCTTTCTCCACATATTTATACGTCAGTACCCACATTAACCTCATATCAATTAAACAACCAGATAGATGACCTGACTAACCAACTTCAAGGGAACATATCAATAATTTCTCTTCCAGTAATACCTAAAGATTTAGTCCAATCTCATCATTGCTGCCTTCATTATACGATCAGCATCAGCAGATGCCTCTATGACTCCCATATTAATTTTCTTTTAACGAATCTAATCCATTGAATAATTCCACATCAGTCTCTTGTAAAAACCAATTCTCAGTAGCTACAACAGCAAAATTCTCCTAAGCCTCTAACTGAGAATTTTAAGAAAGTGTTTTGCACGAGAAACAGCACTGGTGCATGAAACACTTTATTTCCAGATAGAAAAATCAGGGACTAGACTTCTACAGGATTGAGGGAAGTTACAAGCATCATTTTGAGGTGGCACCAAACTGTGACAAAGAGCGCACTAGTACTGACATAATTTTCAAGTAAGAAATCCGCAAATAGTGAAGCCAAATTATCGCATCCAAACAAGATAAGGTCGCAATTTGAGGCAGCAAAAAAACTGTAATGAAAAGCACACTAGTACTGCCATAATTTACAAGTAAGAAATCCGCAAATTGTGAAAGCCTAACCATCGCATCCAAACAAGTAAAGGTCAATGTGCTAGATATGACCCACTCTTTATCACTTGAGCACTCCTCTCCCTTGACATGGGACAAAATCTACTGATATCAAGGATGTCCTTAAGTTCAATCATCAGGCTTAATTCAGTAGCATCTCAATCCCAAACTAGCTAGAGTCAGCCGTATGACTCCTCTTATCCATTCCACTCTATTCACAATATAAAACTAAAAAACTAAAAACTTCATCACCATTATGTGAGTCCTCTTATCCATTCCACTCTATTCACAATATAAAAATAAAAAAGTAAAAACTTTACCATCATTATGCAATCAGGTTGAGCAGAAGTTTTCCAACCAGATTTGCCGTATTTCATAAATTTTCCGTTCGTAACCACTAGATAGTGAAATTAACCTTATCTAACACCAATATCTAGCATATATTCATACTATGACCCAAAAAACCTAGGTATTTAGAAACAACACACCACAATCCAACATCCCCCAAGCTAATTCATGGCAACTGTCGAGCTGCTCAATAACCTATAACCCTAGTCACTACCATCACTAAGTAAGCCTGAGAATCAAAACTGGTTAACAACTAGAATTCCTCTAGAAGCCGTGTACTCCTGCATATGAGACCATAATGAAATGATAGAAAAGGCAATTGCTAATGTAAGATCTACTACATGAAACATTCAATTGGTCCATAACATTAAACAAGCTGTGTGCCAAACCCTAAATTCAAACATCCCGTAGCATCATTCCTCAAACGCTAAAAAGAGGACGTTTTTCATCTACAGAAGATGAAATCAGAAATTCTAACAAAATAAGTTGTTTGCAAAATCCTAATTCGACATCCAATAGCATCATATAATTGCAAAGTCCCTCAAATGCTAAAGGAAGGACCTTTTCTATCCACAGAAGTTGAAATCGGGTTCTAACAAAACAAGTTGTGTGGAAAACCCCGATTCGGACATCCCATAGCATCATATAAATGCAAAGTACCTCAAACACTAAAAAGAGGACTTTTTTCATAGGTAGAACCTGAAATCGAAAATTCTCACAAAACAAGTAGTGTGCAAAACTCAAAATTCGAACACCCCATATCATCATATAATTGCAAAGTCCCTAGAACGCTAAAAAGACTATTTTTCCATCCACAGAAGCTGAAACCGAAAATTTCTCACTTAAGGAGAGCAGCAAAATTCAGATATTCCTGCTTATGATGACATATTAATTGCCAAATAGGATCCGTTACATCATGAAGACCAGAAAAGATTAAATCCATAGCACATTAAACGAATTGGGCTTCAAAACCCTAAATTAGAAAATTCCATAACATCTCTTATTGCAAGGTTCCTAAAACACTAAAAAAGTAATTCATATCCCTGAATTCTCTCGCCTAAAGACCAAAATAAACAGAAATCAAAATGCTCACTTTGCTCCTGCAGGAGGAGGCGCTCCCAACAAGCTAGCTTGTTGCATCTCGAGCTCAGTAAGCTGCGCATCACGATCCATCTCGATAATGAGTGGAACGACGAGTATCAGAAACGTAGTTCCGGCGATCCAGGCGGCTTTTCCGGTGCTCTTGAATAGCTTTTTGGCTACGAAGGCAGCATCGGAAGCGGCTCGCTTCCCTTGGTACACAATTGGTGATTCAGATATGGATGATGAAAACCTAGCGAGGATACTGTCTCCGGCACCGGCGCCGGGACGGTCCGGTAGTGATACGCCTCCCTTTTTGGACGACATAGCTGAGGAGGAGGACAAAAGGGGGAGAAGGATTTAGGGATTTGGGTAAAGATATTATAGAGATGTCTTGTCCATGGTTTAGTTTAGTTGGTTCGGAAATTAATGTTATTTTATAATTTTATTTAATAAAATTTAAAATAAAATTTATTTAAAGGTTAATTTTGAAATTAATTATCTCTTATTCTTTTATTAAATAATTTTTTAATTATTTTTTATTTAATATTAGCTCAATATTAAAAATCAAATAGTTTACAACGTATAGTCACATTTCATTGACATTAAAAAAGGGGTAAATTACGTATCTACACAAATATATGATATATATTTACATCATACCACTATAGTTTTAAAAATTATAATTTATAGTTATAATTTTGTTGTTATTTTTTCTTTCCTCTCTCACATACATCTCTCCCCTCTCTGTAGTGTGTTGCTAGATATACAAATATATATATATATATATACTAATTTGATGTATGCAATTATTTGACAGATATACACATACAATTCGCATCTCTTTCTCGATCTCGCTTACCTCTCTCCTTCTTCTCTCAATCTCTCTTGTAAGATATAGAAAAATATATATACATATTATTTGCACATATACATTTATTTTATATATATATATATATATATATATATATATATAATTCGTCTCTTTCTACTATCTCTCGATCTCCCTTGCCTCTTTCCTCCCTCTCCCGATCTCGTTCTTCTCTCTCCTATAATATTTAGTTATGAACCGTAATTTTAGCAAATCGTAAATTTTTTTGCCTTGTTATGTTTTAAATGTTTGCTCTTTTTGAAAAATCCTCAAGAGAAAATAGCCAAAAAAATTATAGAAAATGCAGATACTATACAATATTGCTTGCTAAATGTCATAGAAGTATATGTTGAATATGTAATATAAATTTCCTATATATGATTATACATTGAATATATATTATGATACACTAAAAACTGAATATAACTTGACTATATATGAAGTATACAATGACTATACACCACTATACAACAAATGGCGATCTGCAAAATCGAATGTAACTTGATCATATATGAAATATATACCAATTATACATAACTATACAACAAATATATTGTGGGACAAATATGTCATAAGTCATGTGTGTTGGTAGTGAAGGTCACTGTTAGGATAGAAAGGAGTGATGGATTGTCTTGTCGTGTGTGGGTTTAGACCTGATAGTGCTTGTAGTAGTACTAGTCGTATTCTTGCATTTCTTATCATATATTTTGCTCCTATTATCACACTGTTTTATAGTAGTTATTGTTTCTTTTTAGTAGACTTTATATTGCTGTCTTATTTATAGGTATGTTTCCTTTATTATTTTTCTTTTTCTATTACTTGAGTTAGATGTACTTGAGTTGAGAGAGTTGAAACCAACCTCTCTATGGCCTCGGGTAGCATACACTCTATTTTCTTACACCTTAATCGATGAAATATTACTGAATATGTTATTATTATTATTTTATTTGAAACCGAGAGTATCTATCCGGGTCGGATCCCAGCAGGATCCGGGAAGGATCCATTTTCCTCTGCTCCAAAACACTCTCTAATGGCGGCAGGACAAATTCCCCAAATCTATAAATTTACTCCGAATCAAAAAAGCTTGAGAAATCTAAAATGGCCGACGACGAAGCAGAGATATACGACGGAGCTAGGGCACAGTTCCCGTTGTCGTTCGGTAAACAACCTAAATCTCAAACATCTCTCGAACTCGTTCACAGCGCCACTCGCCGGAACAAAACCTCCACCAGCGACGGCGCGGCCGTTACTCAGCCTGCTGACAGTAAAATTGAGCCATCACCTTTCCCTGCTCTGTCTTCTTCCTCAAAATCCTGGCTTAATTCTCTCAAAAACCCTAAATCGAAGATTATTGGCCCGAGTCGTCCTCCTAATGAGAAGGAAGTGGAAGAGGAGGAGGAGGAGGAGGATGGTGGTATTATTGGGCCACTTCGACCTGCTGTTGATGCGAATACGGAGGAGGATGAGGATGGTGAAATGATTGGGCCACCACGACCGGCATTAGAAGAAGATGATGGACCGATGATCGGGCCACCTCCGCCGCCATCGGGTTCAATGGGGTCAGATTCGGAGGATGATATGGAAGAAGAAGAAGAAGAACAAAATCAGTATCGGATACCTTTGAGTAATGAAATAGTACTGAAAGGACATACAAAGGTGCCATTTTTTATATTTGTTTATGCCTTCCTTAGTTTACATGTATATTTTCCTTACTATTGCATTATCAGTTCGTTCAACTTCGCCTGGGTGAGCTTAGCATATTCAGTCTTAACTCTACTGGATAAATTATGGATAGCTTAAAAATAGTGATAGTATGATGAAGCCTCTGGACTTAGGTATAGAGGATATGTAGGTTGAGTCCAACTTGATTGGGGTCTAGAAATAGTTGATTGGTTGTAGCTTTTGTTTTGGAGTCTTGATATCTTCCTAAAGATTGAAGTTCAGCCCTCTTCTAGATTGAATTTAGTGTTCCACCTATACTGGAATGCATATGTTATGTGCACAAGCATCTTAAAGGGGGTTTAAACTTGCAAAGAAGATCTAGTTGAAGTTAGTTATCTAATCAAAATGTCATTGCGGTTTTAATTATTGTGCTTGATCAAGTGAGGTGTCTGCATGCACTACAGAAATTAAGCGGGAATATCATGTCCTCAGCTTAAATTTTTCTTTCTTTATCTTCCTAGAGGGTCTTTCTGAAGATATGCTTTCAATTCTTTTGACAGGTTGTATCTGCTCTTGCGGTGGATCATTCAGGATCAAGGGTTCTCTCTGGTAGCTATGACTATACTGTTCGGATGTATGACTTTCAAGGAATGAATGCTCGGTTACAGTCGTTCAGACAGTTGGAACCATCTGAAGGGCATCAAGTTCGTAGTTTGAGCTGGAGTCCAACAGCAGACCGATTTTTATGTGTTACTGGGTCAGCCCAAGCAAAGGTGCAAGTCTATACATGGTTCTGTACTCTCATTAATAGGGTCTATGCATGTGTGGTTTAACTTGATTCATATCTTTTCATATTTCAGATCTATGATCGCGATGGACTTACACTTGGAGAATTTGTTAGAGGAGACATGTATATACGTGATCTTAAGAATACGAAAGGTCATATATCTGGATTGACATGCGGAGAATGGCACCCTAAAACGAAGGAGACAATTTTAACATCGTCGGAGGATGGTTCGTTGCGCCTGTGGGATGTCAATGATTTCAAGAGTCAAAAGCAGGTTTGTGTTCCTCAGTAAATAGGCAATATTGCAAAGTATGGTGGACAACTGGATGCCTTTGACTGCTACAACACGCACTATTGGGTGACTGGAGGAAGGACCTTTTTCGCATTTTTCAGATAATATGAGCTATAGTGGAATCCTTATCTCTACTGTAAATTTAAAAGCAACATGTTCAGGTTGGAGTCATTTGGTCATTTCCTTCATCTGGGGTAATTCAGATATTCTTATATTTATTTCTTTATGGAGGGGGAATCTCCTTTTACATATGTGTGAAAAAAGAGAGGCATTGGGGTCACAGGATGATACTAGATATACCATATGTTAATCTTTCAATAAATTTTCGCAATATGAACTATCATCTAACCAAGCACTAGCGTAATACCTTACTGCCTCTAGAATGTGACACCATTTTTACCTTTCGTTTTAACCTCTTTTGGGGTCATTTTGCCTCCTGACTCCATTTTCTCATTTTAGAACTCTGGAACAGGGGATCTTTCTTGCACTTCATTGACCAAAACAACATTGATGTCCGTGTTGCTGTTATTGTATTTTCTTCCTTGCCTTTAACAGTTTTTGGCCTGAACCTAAGCCTGATTGAGGCTAGCTTCACCGTGTAGGTTATTAAACCAAAACTTGCTCGGCCTGGAAGAGTTCCTGTAACGACATGTGCTTGGGATCGGGAAGGAAAACGCATTGCAGGTGGTGTAGGAGATGGTTCTATACAGGTATCTCTTCCAATATTCGGTGCAAGAAATATCATGTTTCAATTTTCTGTGTTTTTCTGTCTCAGCTCATCCTTGCTCATGAACTTCTTTCTTAAAGATATGGAATCTTAAGCCTGGATGGGGGAGCAGGCCAGATATATATGTAGCAAATGCCCACTCGGATGATATTACAGGAGTAAAATTTTCAAGTGATGGGCGGATATTATTGTCAAGAAGTTTTGATGGTTCCTTAAAGGTATTAGTAAAATCTAACGTGAGCCTGCTATTAGTTTGTATGCCTGCATTCATCTTATCTGATGCATAATAATCTTAAATTGGCTGCATAGGTTTGGGATTTGCGCCAGATGAAAGAACCCTTGAAAGTGTTCGATGATCTCCCAAATAATTATGCTCAAACAAACATTGCATTTAGTCCTGATGAACAATTATTCATAACTGGGACGTCTGTTGAAAAAGATGGGCCTACTGGAGGAATGCTGAGCTTCTTCGATCGAGGAAAGCTTGAGCTAGTGTCAAGAGTTGGAATATCTCCTACATACAGTGTTGTGCAGTGTGCCTGGCACTCTAGGCTGAATCAGGTAGTTTCTGATTACTCCAATCTGGCAAATATTCCATCATATCACCTGATTACTATACATGTTGTTGTGACTGCTTTGCATATCATGAAGTGGGAATACATTTTTTATAACCATGCTGTAATGTGTTTTCTTAAACCTGCTTCCCGCAAAAATCTTCATCCCAGGAATGAAAGCAAAGTTATATGTAGTTTTAGAAACTCGTTTCTCTGTGCACCAATTTTCCCTACTCTCTGTTTTTGATTTCCTACCTTAGCATGCGTAAATGGTTGAGGTTTTAGTCTAAAAGTTTTCCCTTTTTGTCTCAAGATCTTTGCAACAGTTGGGGATAAACATGAAGGTGGAACACACATTTTGTATGATCCAACACTGAGTGAAAGAGGAGCACTAGTTTGCGTTGCTCGTGCACCGAGGAAAAAGTCTGTGGATGATTTCCAGGCAGAACCAGTTATTCATAATCCACATGCATTACCGTTATTTAGAGATCAACCTAGTCGCAAGCGTCAGAGAGAGAAAGTATTGAAGGACCCACTGAAGTCTCATAAACCTGAGCTGCCAATAACAGGGCCAGGTTTTGGTGGTAGAGTTGGTTCGACCAAGGGAAGCTTGTTGACACAATACCTTCTTAAGGTAATATCCTTATTAGCATTGTCTTATATCATTTATAATTTATTTGAAAATAAAGCAAAAAGAACCAGCATCTGTGGTTGCAGAAAATCTGGTCTTTTCTTTGTTCTTTATTTTATTTTCCTTGCTATCTATTCTTGACCTTTAGTTTCTGGAAGAGAAAAGGTGGAGTATTAGAGATCTGATTGTTTTTATTACTTCACAGCATGTCTCCATGACCACTGACAGTCAATGCTACCTCTTGTATTTTGAAACCTAAGTGATCCCTCTGTCAGTAACTGTATGACTTCATCTGAGATCTATAATCAACCCAATACCTTCAAGTTACAATTATCAGAGAGTGTTTCTTTAATTCGTATTGCTTCTTATTTGGATTAGGTATGATGACATAAGCAGTTTATTTCAGCTTCATTTGTCAGTGTATTTTGTGACAACTCATCTACCATGCTCTTCCCTTAAAATCCATCAACTCTATCCCCTAGAAAGGAAGAGAAATAGAGAGAGACACATGATCTTGAAAAGTGCAACTGCTGTATCAAGGAAATTACAGGCAACACCACCTATTGAAAACAACAGCGGCGTACTCGTATAGGGAGGGTATAGTGTAGGCAAACTTTATCCCTACCTCAGAGATACAGAAGTTGCTTTCGATAGACCCTCGGATCGAGAAAACACCACCACATGGTGACATGTAGGAAATCATCCATATGTATACTATCCGCATTATATATATCAAGGGAGATGGTTTCTGCATGTGTAGGCCATTCATTTATGTTTATGTTCGTGCATCTGAAAAAATTCTGTTTTTTCCCTGAACAAGTGGAGATGGATGCTCTTTGAGAATTTTATTCTCTCGTCTGTCCTGCAATTGAGACGGAAAGTTTCCTCTTGGGACCTTGTTTAATATTGCTGTAATATCAATAGATCTTTGTACTTCTCTTCTCTCGTCCCTAATAAAACAAAACCGCATAGTCTACTTTACTTCAGTTGTTGCTATTAATGCTGGGTTGAAATCATGAATGTGACATAACCTTTTGCTGCATGTTTTTGCAGCAAGGTGGCTTGATAAAGGAGACTTGGATGGAGGAAGATCCTAGAGAAGCAATCTTGAAGCATGCTGATGCAGCTGCAAAAGATCCAAAGTTTATTGCCCCAGCATATGCTGATACACAGCCTGAACCAGTTTTCGCGGAACCGGATGCTGAAGAAGAAGATAAGTAATCTATATTGTTTCCAAATGCTTCTCTGGATTTGCTGAACTGTTGCAATCTGTGTAGCAGTAATTTTTCTTTTCTTTTTCTTGTGATCTGTCATGTAACTGCTCTCTATATAATGATGAAAAAATCAGACTACTAGAAACTCCAGTTGTCTGGTGAACTGTGGCTTTGTTAATATCAGTGTCGGATGAAGCTATCATGGGACAGATAGCATGTTGAACTGCTATCTTAATTGAGGTCGGCATGTTTACTTTTAAGCGCACTTGAACCCTACGCATAGTCCTCTATTTACGAGCTTGCCTTCAATAGTCAATCAATTCATTTTCCGCACTCTATTTACGAACCCAAATTGGATCACAACTAATTAAGCCCCAATCCAAATACGATACCCAATATCAGAAGGAAAACTTAAAATAGACCACCACAATACTTAGTCGAATCCCAAAACCTGGTGTCATGAGTCAAAGTGCATAGTATCGTAAGAAAGTGAAATATAATGTTGTCTCAACAGAAAATAGAAATGTATCATACGAAAGTGAAATACAATGTTGTCTCAACAGAAAATAGGAAAAAACTACAAATCTAAATAGTAACAGTAGTGATCTTGGAAGTTGGGCCTCACTGAAACTGAGATAAAAGCTCCACTAAAAATGATCAACCACCACGTAGGACCCTGACTAGGATCTGTAGGGGGGGTGACATAATAGGGTGAGTACACAGAGATGTACCCAGTAGGTTTAATCGACTCTGTATTAGGAATTGAATAAGATATGTAAATACATTAGGAACTTTTTCATCTGTAATAGGAAAATTAGTCCGACAAGTCACCGCCAATATATAGATATAAACATGATAAGTACATAAATCTCAATATCGTAAAACAAGTGTAGTCAATGATGCAATGATGATGAGATGTATGCAATGCATCTGTGGTACTGGTGGAATCAAGATTGTCGCATCGCTTGTCGTATATATTTGTCGAGCTAAGGCTATCAGATAGAATCCATGGGGGCCTTGCAAATCATATACTGTAGTATCACATCCTTTCCATCTCTTCGTGGATAAGGGAAATCACAATGTATCGCAACCTTTTCACCTCTTTGTGGATTAGGGAAATCGCAATGTATCTACTACCCTATTGTAAATGGTGTCGTGGTCAAGGACTCAAGATACAAAGCTTTTAAAGGAGTCTTATTTTCTTTCCAAAAACCATTTGTTCCCAATCTCAGATGTTACAATGCTAGCATGAGAATGAACACATGCAATTGTCACAGTTTCAATATATCACAACAATCCAATAGAATATCAAATAAGCCAATTATCATAATTGCCAAGAGCCATAAATTCTCAATATGCCTCAAATCTCATCAATTTCCCAATTATACCATGGTTCATTGCATAAATGATCCCATATGACTTCACAAGTCTCAATTTATATCGTATCATTTATGTGATGAACCATGGTATAATTGGGAAATTGATGAGATTTGAGGCATATTGAGAATTTATGGCTCTTGGGAATTATGATAATTGGCTAATTTGATATTCTATTGGATTGTTATGATATATTGAAACTGTGACAATTGCATGTGTTCATTCTCATGCTAGCATTGTGGCTTATTGAGAATTTGTGGCTCTTAATTGTGGATTTATACAGTATACTTGGGAACTATGATGATTGGCTCTTTGATATTCTATTGGATTGTTGTGATATATTTAAACTGTAACATTTGCATGTATTCATTCATTCTTATGCCAACATGTAACACTTGAGATTGGGAAAAATGTTTTCTGAAAAAAAAAGAGACACCTTTGTATCTTGAGTCCTTGACTGTAACACCATTTACGGCAGGATAGTGGATACATTATGATTTCCTTTGTCCATGAGGTGATGGAAAAGTTGTGATTTCTCTTATCCATAAGGAGGTGGAAAGGTTGCAGTATATGGTCTGCGAGGCCTCACGAGTCTTGCCTGGTAGCCTTAGCTCAACAGGGTTCTGCGAAAGTCTTGATTCCACCAGTACCGCCCATGCATTTCATCATCATTGAACGTATTTGATTTACGATGTTGAGATACTTATACTTATCCGGATTATATCTATATATATTGGTGGCAACTTGCCGGACTAGTTTTGTGTTGTAGGTGAAAGAGTTCCTAGTTTATTACATATTTTATTCAATTCCTAATACCAGTCAATTAAACTTACTAGGTATATTTCGGATTACTCATCCCTATTATGTTCCCCCTTGCAAATCAGAGCCAGGTCCAGTACGTGGTGGTTGATCATCTCCAGCAGAGCTTCTATCCTAGTTTCATTTGTGAGGCCTAGCTTCCCGGCTCACTATTATTACTATTCGTAGTATTTTTTCTATTTTCTATTGAGACAACATTGTATTTCACTCTTGTACTATATTAGTTGCTCTCTGTATTCGTAACACAAGATTTTGGGATTTGACTAAGTATTGTGGTGGTGTGTTTTAACTTTTTCCTTTTGATATTGGGTGGGACTTAATTAGTCATGATCCAGTTCCATTATTTAAATTATCTGTCTCCCTTAGTTATAATAGTTATTTGTCATTCAATGAGTGACTGATGGAGGATCTTTTAATGTTACTTTATCCCAATTAGAAAATTTGATGCTTGAAAAAATTGTTTCAAGCATCTCTAGGACTCGGAAGCGCAAGATTCTTTCAAAGTAGAGAACAGTTTATTCACATTTCTTGTATTGGTTTGAGGTAAAGTGACAGTTGAGCGGTGGAACAACTTTGATTCCTGATTAACATTTTATAGTCTTAGCATTCATGTTTATATAAATAAGAAGCTAAAAGAGTATCCGTGTTTATATATAGATGTAAGAGGATTTGTTTGAGAAGGGTGTTATTTATCACCTAGTCTTATCTACCTTATGTATTCGAGGGAGACATTGAAAATGAAACATATGAGGTTCCACATATATGAAACATAATTAAGTTATAGGACGAATAATTTCTTGAAAAGCAAATTCTATCTTATAGTTATTTTCTTTGTTCGAAAAATGTAAAATTAAAAGGGATGCTCTAGTCCTTGTTTATTCTGATGAGGATTTATGAATCATTCAAACGAGTAGTGCTGACCACATGTGAATTGGCATCCTATCAATGTTTTCTTTTAACTGGTTGTTTCTCGATTTTAATAATAAAAAGTTGTGCGGTGCTAAATATACATAAACATTTGCATTATGCCCTTTGACAAATAAAAATTGTTAATTGACTCCCTACACATTTCTCAAAAATTAGAATTATTATTTTCTCCATTTTAATTTAATTCAGGTAGTTTAATTCGGTACAAAGTTTAATGAAAAAGTAAGATTCTTAAAACAAACTAATATTATACCCAACAAAATATCATAAGTGCGGATCGAGAGAGGATAAAATATAAGTAGATCTTATCACTACCTCATTGAGATAGCAAGGTTGTTTCTGGAAGACCTTTAACTTAAATATATCAGCGCCAAAAGTTGAAAATACTTGATAAAAATGACTATAGTGGAAAGCTATTGAAGACTCATAAATACAATAAATGTAGCAAAATAAATGACGGTCAATAACAATATAATATATAAAGGTATGATTAATCCTACTATATCACAAGACATAACTTCATCCTACCTATACTAACCTACTAACATTCTATCCTAATACGCGATTTCCACTCCTTTCTATCTAAGGTCATGCCCTCGGTGATATGAAGTTGCACTATATTCTGTTTAATCACCTCCCTCCAATATTTTTTCGATCTATTTCCACCCCTCCACGTAACCTTTAAATTCAACCTCTCGCACTTTTTAACAGGATAATCAACACTTCTTCTCTATACATGTCTAAACCATCGTAATCTCGCTTCTCTCAACTTCTCTGTCATATAGGTCACCCCTAACTTCTGTCGAATGATCTCATCCTATTCTTGCATCTCTTGTATGCTCAAACATTCATCTCAACATCCTCATCTCCACAGTTTGCATCTTTTGAATATGCGAGTTTTTAGTTAACCAACACTCTACCTCATATAATAAAGACGATCTAATTATCATTTTATATAACTTATCTTTAGTTATTAAAAATTAATATGAAACGAAAAAAGTAATATTGTAATCGACCTTTTCCAACAACCTTATTAAAGCAAACAAGGAATTATAGGACACTTTTGACAGACTTTAGTTTGCACATTTATTTGCACGTGACATCTTTTTCTTTCCTTATCTACTAAGACAAGATATATTTTTTTCATTTAAATAATATGGTAGTCGACATATTTTAGTCTGACCCATTATAATTTTAGTAGTATAATTTAATATGTATATAAAAATAATATTAAATATAATATATTAAATATAATATATTAATAATAATTATATATGTATTAATAATGAAAAATAACTATTTTGGATATGTAATTTAGCACCTAGCACTTTTTTTAAACAAAATAAAGTGTGTATATTATGCATCATCTTTGGGGTATGATGGAATAAAGCAAAATGACTTTTTAAATTATATGCGCTTCTTTCAATTGTGAAGTAGCAGTTAGTCAATGCAACTTTCGACGTTTATCATAGATCATCCGGAAACAGTCGCGCTATGTTTTTAAACATAGGAGTCAGGCTGCGTATATCTGATCCTCCTTACCCTGCAATTGGCGGGAGCCTTTGAGGCATTGGGGTAATGTTGTTGTTGTTGTATTTTATTTTATTGAGTTTTATACTTGAACTATTAAAAATATGAATTTTCCTATTTGAATTATCATTTAATAATTAGCGGAAACACACTTAAACGTAGACTAAATCAAATATTTTCAAAAAATGTGCCTAGAAGCATTTTTTTCATACAACCTTCGTCCGCTTGGCATATATAATAGCTCTATTAGTTTAGATATTAGTTTTTAAATATATATTTTAATTAATTTCTTTAATATCCTAAACTCTCCCTTCCAAGCTAGAGATATCGATGTTACAACAAAGACGGGATCATGGCTAAGAAGGTTGAGAAGAAGATGGTGGGTGTTATAGTTGAAATAAATTAATCTATGCGGGGAATTTAAATATTTACCCTTAAATTTTAATTTAGATTAACGATTGAGTGATAAGTTAGATTAACAATCACGCTCTTAATAATTCAAATTTGTGATAGTTTAGATTAAAAATCACGCTCTTAATAATTTAAATATGAAACTCAGAAAATCTAAAATAATTTATATGTATTTTTCACTTTAAAAGTAAGAATTTATTATATTATACTTCCTCTGTCACATTTTAATTAAATTTGTGTTACAATGCACATATATTAAGAAAAACATTAAAAGATAAAATTTAAATCATATTTTTCGCTATTGCCCTTTGTGAAATCATAAATATATACCGTAATTTATTTTTTCAAAAATATAGAACTTCAATAATGAAAGTGCAAATATGAAAAAAGTTTCATATATTCATTTTGAACTTTGAACTATTTAATTATTTTGAACCTTGAAACAAGTCAAAAAAATTTAATTAATTTGAAACTGAGGGAATATTTAAGAAGATGAAAATTCATAGCAACATTAATATTACTAATATTTTTACTAATTGAAACAATAATAACATACCCAGTCGAATCTCACAAGTGGGGTTTGGGGAGGGTATAATGTACGCAGACTTTATCGCTACCTCATAGAAGTAGATAAGCTGTTTCCTATGATACTCATCTCAAAATCCATACACAGAAATAAACTAGATGTGACAAAACAGAAGGAAAAGGAACGATTTTTATTAATTGAAATAGAGCAAAAATAGAAAAAGGATAAAAAGCAACTCCTTGGTCAAACAGTCTTCCCCACTTTTCTCTGTCGGTCAAAGATTAATTTTTGGTCAACACTTTGACTGGAGATTCCTATCCAAAATTTAATTAATTAAATATATTTATTTATTTTAAAGAAAACTATTTATAATTACGATTTCCACAGTCGGATGGAGCCAAAAATTTATTATTTTTTGGCTTTTGGTATGATGGAATAAAGCAAAATGACTCTTTAAACTGTTTGCGCTTCTTTCAATTGTGAAGTAGCAGTTAGTCAATGCAACTTTCGACGCTCATCATGTGTCATTTGGAAACAGTCGATCTATGTTTTAAACATAGGGATCAGACTGTGTACATCCGACCTCCCCTTACCCCACAATAGGCAGGAGCCTTTGAGACAATAGGATAATGTTGTTGTTGTTGTATTTATAATTACGATTTGTTAAAATACACCATTTTTGAGTAACATTAGGGGGAAGTCATATGTAGTAATAATTTAATTAATTTAACTAATATATATTGACCGTGTGACTAATATATTACTGTATAATATTTATGGAAATCAAATAATTATTTTTATACACATTTAACAAAAAATTCTTGTGAACAAATTAAGATTATTTTTATACGTATTTAAAAAAAGTCGCGTTGAAAGAAATGAAGCTAATTAATTTTTCAGACTAATTTAAACCAAGTAGATTATGAAAATTATAATTGGACTCTAACTACACAACAAAATGTTATAAAAGCCATTATTATAGTTGAATGAAAACCATAATTAAGTATGCTAATTTGAAAAAAAATGCAAATAAACTTTAAAACGTGATTGCATAATTTTTTTAAAAAATACTACAAGTTGTACCACAACAACCAACTATTCCAACACTAAAAAATATACAATAATAATGATAATAATAACAACAACAACAATAATGCGCGTTGATCTAATTTATTGAATTGAAAGGTCTTATACAACAACAATAACATTACTCAAGTGGCTCAAAAGCTCCCGTCCATTGCGGGGTAATGGGAGGTCGGATGTACGCAGCTTTGACCTCTATGTTTAAAAAAATAGAGCGACTGTTTCCGAATGACCCATGATGAGCGTCAAAAATTGCATTGACTAACTGTTACTTCACAATTGAAAGAATCGCAGACAGTTTAAAGAGTCATTTTGCTTTATTCCATCATACCTCAAAGCCAAAAATAGTGAATCTTTGGCTTCATCCAAGATTGATGGAAATTGAATTGAAAGGTCTTATGAAATTATAATAAATATATTATTGTTGTTGTTTTAATAATAATAAAAAAGAAATAGTAATCGATTCGGGATTCAACCTCAACATCTAATGCCAGAGCCAACTCAACTTTTGATCCAAGATTTGTCTTTCAAGTTTAAACTCGACTCCAATTTTCGAACCAAAATTCGATCACACCTGACTCTAGATCTACTTTCAAATAATTGAATTTTTAAAAAATAATTTTTAAATTTTCTTTTGGGGGGTGGGAGGATGGGGTGTTCGAGAGTAGGAATGGAGTAAAAAAATTAAAATTTTAAAATATTTATTAAAAATTAAATTTTTTATATTTTATATTATTTTTTCTGAGAGGGAGGGGGAAGGGCTGGAGGTAGATATAA
>JAOTQR010000092.1:2064459-2083147 GCA_025774065.1 Solanum ossicruentum | reverse complement strand
AATCAAAGAAATATATTCTACTGAAAAATTATTATGTTACGTACATGTATTGCCATGAGATCAAGTACGAGTGAGTGTCGAGCACGCAGAAATTGTTCGTCTTATAATCAGGTGTATTTATAAGTTGGATATATGGATATCGTCTGCATTGAAAATTATTTAATTATATGAATAGTGTGCTTATGAAATCATCCGCACGGACACGTGAAGATTTATAGTGTCGATACATGAACCTCGCGAGTTTTTCTTGGGTCACAAACTCCCAAATATTTTTAAGAAATAATGTATTTTTACGATTGAAAAAGTATTTTGTGTTTGAAACATATCACCTTGTTGTATTGCATCACATTACATCCTCCATTCTAACTAATTTTGTATCTTATTTGTGAAAGACATTATTTTAGAATAATAATAGCACCAAACTTGGAACAAAAAAACACATAGTATTTGGAGTTTGTTGTATAAACTAAAAGCTTTAATACTTTTTTGAGTTCGTTGTATAAATTATCAACAAATTTCTCTATGAAAAGTTTGTGTTACATCAGCAAGAGCTGCAAAAAAATTTTTGGGCACATCCCAAATATAATATATTACTTTTTTAGGTTAAATATATTTATAGCCTCTTATGGTCATATATAGTCAGTATATATTTCATATATAGTCAGTATATATTTCATGTATAGTCAAATTATATACGATTTTTTAAATAGTCATTCATTGTATAATCATGTGTAGTTGGTATATATTTCTTGTATAGTCAAGGTATATATAAATTTTTAGATGACCATTCGTTGTAGACTCATGTATAGTTGGTATATATTTCAGATATAATTAAGTTATGTACAATTTTTATGATGGTCATTTCTATATAGTCATGTATAGTCAGTGTATGACTTATGTATACATTTTAACATATAGAAAAACTATATTAAGTTTTTGAGTGTATCACAATGTATATTCAATGTATATTTCCTATGATTTTTGGCTAATTTTTATGTAAATAAAACATGACTATATTTATTATAAACTAATTAGTATCTTTGTGCTGTTTGATCACTTCTCTCTCCCCCTCTCTCCATGCATGCCACAGATACACCAATGAAATGTGTTTTTTTTATACTAGATTTATGTATTTTTGCTATCAAATATATTTTGAAAATACATATACATCGGGAGAAAAACAAGCCAGAAAAAAAGAGACAAACGAGAAAGTCAACATATATCTTTTGTTGTTTATAAAAAATTTAGCAAGTGTTTAAGCTTTGACAAGTTAAACTTCATGCACATGTGGCTATAGTATTTAAACAACAACAATAAAACCAGTGAAATTTTACAAGTGGGGTCTGAGGAGGATAAAATATACGCAGACCGTACCACTACTTCATAGAGATAGAAGGACTATTTTCGAAGGACCCTCGTTTCAAAAATATCAAGCTTCAAAAACAGTATAACTATAATATTTAAAATTTCAAATTCACACATGTTAAATTGATTTAAAAACACTTAAATTTGTAATAAAATCTTATAAACTCTAATTATAATTAGACTATAGGCAAAAGATTGAAAGTGTAAAAAAAATGAAGAAGAAGATACATGAACCACCATAGTAGACTTGGTATTCTATTTATTATTTATTCCATTGACTTGGTATTTAAATACTTCAATTACTGCTACTCTTTAATTATAATATATATATTTAAATACTTCAATTACTACTACTCTTTAATTATAATATATATATAATTAATATTAATCAATGAACTTAAACATAACCCCCCAAAAATAGAACAAAGAAAGAAAGGAAAAAAAAGAAAAAGAAAAGAAAAGAACAAGAAAAGACAAAGAACACCGTAAAGACTCCATTTTTTTTGCTCTTAAACCTTAAAACTCTTCCCCTTTTCCCAAAAATTTTCAGAAACAAAACCCCATTTAAGGAAAGTTCAAATATTTGTTTTTTTTTTTTAAATCATTTTTAGTTGTAGACAGTTGAAGAAATAGAATATAATTGAAGTAAAGTTGAAATTGTACAGAAATTGGGTTGAATTTTGTTGAAAGAAATCTGTATTGGGTTGATGAGAAGCTGACTAAGAAGCTGCTTCAAGAATTTGTCTGATTGGAGTAAAATGGTATTTGGTTATAATCTTTTTTTGGTTGATTTTTGGTTTTTGGCTTTTGTTATTGATATTTATCATTTGGGTGATTTGTATACTGTCTTGTTGAGTTTCATTTAGTGTTTAGTTCGTGTTCTCATTGTCTTAAGGGTACAGTTGGAAGTTGAAACAGAAATGGGGTTGAATTTTTGAAGGAAATTGATTGGTTTTATTTGTTCTGTATTTGATTGATTAAGAAGCTGCTTCAAGAATCTATCTGATAGGAGTTATTTAGAAAATGATATTGGAATATCATCTTGTTTTATTTTGGTTTCTGATTTTTGTTATTGATATTCAGCATTTAGGTGATTTGCATACTGTCTTGTTGAGTTTCATTTAGTGTGTATAATATATTCACATTGTTTTAAGGGTGAAGTCGAAAGTTGAAACGGAAATGAGGTTGAGTTTTTGAAGGAAATTGATTGGTTATTTCTTTTGTATTGGGTTGATTAAGAAGTTGCTTCAAGAATCTATCTGATAGGAGTGATTTAGAAAATGGTATTGGATTATTATCTTCCTTTTTAGTTTGTTTATGTTATTCATATACAGCATTTGGTTGATTTCATGTCTTAAAAATGTTGCATTGTTGAGTTTTATTTGGTGTGTGTAATATATTCACATTGTCTTAAGAGAAAAGTTGAAAGTTGAAACAGAAATGGGGTTGGATTTTTGAATGATAACGATTGGTTATCTGTTCTGTATTGGGTTGAATAAGAAGTTGCTTCAAGAATCTATCTGATAGGAGTTACTTAGAAAATGGTATTGGATTATCATCTTGTTTTTTAGTTTGTTTTTGTTATTAATATACAGTATTCGGTTGATTTTCATATCTTAAACATGTTGTATTGTTGAGTTTCATTAAGTGCATATAATATGTTCACATTGTCTTAAGAGTAAAGTAGAAAGTTGAAACAGAAATGGGGTTGAATTTTTGAAGGATAATGATTGGTTATTCGTTCTGTAGTGGGTTGGGTTGAATAAGAAGCTGCTTCAAGAATCTATCTGATAGGAGTTATTTAGAAAATGGTATTGTATTATCATCTTGTTTTTTAGTTTGTTTTTGTTATTACTAGACAACATTTGGTTGATTTCCGTGTCTTAAAGATGTTGTATTATTGACTCTTCGGAGTGGCCCAGTGGTTTGCATGTCGGAGGTCTCAAATTCGAAACCCCTTGCCAGCGAAAGCAAGGGTTTGCCTTCTGGGTTGAGCTCGTCGCCCCGGTCTTTTTTAGTGCAGGTTACCTCTCCCATGTGTTTTGCGAGCTATTGCATAGGAGCGAGGATTTATCCTGTGAGCATCCAAAAGAGTAGCGGTTGCGGATTCCCCTTTTCATATTAAAAAAAGATGTTGTATTGTTGAGTTTTATTTAGTGTGTATAATATATTCACATTCTTTAAGAATGCAGTTGAAAGTGGAACAGAAATGGGGTTGAATTTTTTTGATGGAAATTGATTGGTTATTTTTTTTGTATTGGGTTGATTAAGAAGCTGCTTCAAGAATCTATCTGAATGGAGTTATTTAGAAAATAATATTTGGCTAGCATCTTGATTTCTTTCATATTAATTTATTTGTTTGGTTTTAACTTGCCAGACCCCACTTGTGGGATTTTACTGGGTATGTTGTTGTTGTTTGGTTTTAACTTGACACGGTGTTTAAGAAATTAAAGAAGACGGTTGAGTTTTGTGGTTTGAAACTAAAGATATGTAGAATGTACCAAATTGTTCCTTCATCTTGTTGTCTTAAACATGGCATGCGAAAAATTGAATTAAGAAGATGTCAAAAAAGAAAAGAGACATTCTTTTACAAGTTGACTAAAAAGGAAAGTAACATAAATAAATTTAAATGGAAGGAGCATTTTATGTATATATCCAACATAGGTTGATTTCCATATCTTTAAATGTTTAGTGCGTATTTCATTTCACGTGTTGTATATGATGGTATTCAATTATCATCTAGTTCTTGAGTTTATTTAGAGTTTATTTCACATCGTGTTTTGACTGTGCAATGGAATTTTTTGAGCATATTCCGGTCTCATTTGCTTTAGAGTAACTACTTAAGGCTTGTTAATTTCGTTTGCTGAGTTACTGTTTCAAGATTCGAGCTTGGGTTTAATGAAGTTAAAGGAACTTTGAGTTTTGCTTCAATTACTCTGTCCATACAATTCTCTTTGATGCTTTTCCACTGGTTATAGAGCTTAAGATGTTAAATTTGTCTTATATGTTATACTACTGATAGTGAAATAAAAAATCAGAGAACTATCTGTAAAGTTAGTTTGTTATGAAAAAATCATTATAATAGAATGGTGTAATCTTCGGAACGTCCCAAAACAGATACAACAACAATATACCCAGTGTAGTCCCACAAAGTGGGGTCTGGAGAGGAGGAGGGTTGAGTGTACGCAGACCTAGCCCTATCTCAGAGGTAGATAGTCTGTTTTTGATAGACCCCTAATTCACGGAAAAACAGGTCAAAGCAGTCTATAAAATGAAGTAACAAAAGTGCTAGCAACAACACATAATAACACACTCACACACACAACAGATAGTAACAGAATAGTACTGTACCAAAATAATAAGATAGTTAGATCACAAGAAATAGTAGTCAGTAACAGAAATTGAAAGATTAAAAACTACCGGAGCAATACTACGACTAATAGTATGGACAGGCTGCAAGACAATGCATTGAAACTTACTAACCATCTACTCTAATCATGTTACTGTCTGTTCCTGTAGAGAATCACATAAATTGGGACAAATGGAGTACTAGATTTCTTTTTTTGCATTATTCCTGGCTAATACCTTCTGAGCTCTTGTACTTCTTAAACTAGTGTTGTGAACTACCTTTCATAGAGAAATCTCATGCTTTGCTGCTAGTTGTAAGTGGTTTGCCGTTCTTACTGGTGAGCAGATTGCAGCACACTCTCGGGAAGGATAAAGTGATTAACAAATTCTACATTTTAAAATGCAATGATGGCTGTTTTCTAGTGTAATGAGCTGGCAACTTCCTGCATTCTTTATGTCTTCAATAAGTTCAGTATCATGTAGCGTTATCTCTATTGTTTAGATTTTTTTCGTTCACATTGCTTTAGGTGTTGATATCAGATATGCATTATTTTTCTAAGCTATCTGGCAGCATCAAATTGGATTCTGAACCATTTTACTTAATGGATCACAAAGTATCTATTATGGACATTGCATATTTCTTAATGAAAAATATTATATTTTTGGATTTGCAGGCTGCGTCAGTTAGCTTAGGGGTGGGATCACTTGTTTGGGTGCAAGATCCTGATGTAGCCTGGATAGATGGGGAAGTTTTAGAGGTCGATGGTGCAGACATCAAGATTTCTTGTACTTCTGGGAAAACGGTATGTTATGATGTTGCTTCATCAGATTCCTCTAAAGTAGTAAACGATAACTTGTTTCTTGTTTTATGTAATGTTCAAAATTAGATAATGACTTGTATTGTTCCCACCATATTTTGGGAAGTTCTCAATAAAGCATATTTAGTGGATTGACCGAGTCTCATTCCTCTTGTTTTTTGTTAATCTTCAGGTGGTTGTTAAGTCTTGTAATATCTACCCTAAAGATGCTGAAGCTCCACCGAGTGGCGTTGATGATATGACAAAGCTAGCTTATTTGCATGAGCCAGGAGTCCTGCACAATTTGAAGACTAGATATGATATTAATGAAATATATGTGAGTTTTTTGGTGTCATTTCGTTTTCCTTTTAGTGTTTGGCTAAGCGTAATGTTTAATGAACTAACCTTGTAGATGGTTGTTTCAGACATATACGGGGAATATACTAATCGCTGTCAACCCTTTCAGAAGATTACCTCACTTATATGATGGCCATATGATGGCCCAATATAAAGGTGCTGCATTTGGAGAGCTGAGCCCTCACCCTTTTGCTGTTGCAGATGCAGCATACAGGTGTGTGCATGTTTATGGATCAATTGCTTGATTTTGCATTTTCAGTAAGAGAATATCCCCTATGGATGCAGGCTTATGATCAATGAAGGAGTAAGTCAATCAATATTGGTGAGCGGGGAGAGTGGGGCTGGTAAAACTGAAAGCACGAAGCAACTAATGCGCTATCTTGCTTACATGGGAGGCCGAGCAGCAGCTGAGGGTAGAACCATTGAGCAGCAAGTCCTTGAGGTGAGATGTGGTAGATCTTTTACCTGAAGTTTTTGCAAAAAAGATTTGCAACTCTGAGTTGGCTGTCTTTCACAATTTGATGCTAAGTTTCAGGATTAACTTTTAGATACATTTGTGCATTTGCAGTCAAATCCTGTTCTGGAAGCATTTGGTAATGCGAAGACTGTCAGAAACAATAACTCAAGGTTGGACAGATAACCTTAGCTAATCTTTTAGAGCATCTTGTTAAATCACTCAAGTTATAATATATCTTACACGAGATTGCAGTCGATTTGGCAAGTTTGTGGAGATCCAGTTTGACCAGAGAGGAAGGATTTCAGGAGCCGCTATCAGAACATATTTACTGGAAAGATCTCGTGTTTGCCAAGTTTCTGATCCAGAGAGAAATTATCACTGTTTCTACATGATTTGTGCTGCACCACCGAAGGTAATACACCAGTATTTACTTGAATAACTTGCTTTCGGAGAAGACAAGCATTCTCAAACCATGGGCATTTTATCTTTGTTTTTCCATTGGAAATTCATTTATACGCACATATGTTAAGTGACAAAATTCATGCTATCTAATAAAACTCAATACAGTAAGAAGTGGATCGTATCCTTGTTTAACCGTACCTATTTTTTGCAAGTGAACTTGAGTGTAAGTGTCGTGATCAGTAAAATCTGTAAGCAACGGTTGCTGCCTTGTACACCTAAATGCTTCATTTCATACACTTGATAAAAGAATGCAAGATATCATTCAAGTTGAGACTTGTTTTTCATCGACTCATCTCTTGACTATATGAACCTGTCACCAAATCACCATGAAAATGGAGGTGACGGGGTTCACTAAACCCATCTCTTCAATGATTTGAGAGAACAATCTCATTGATTTTGTTCCTATGCGACAGAGAACCCGTCACTGTGTTATTTGCAAGACAAGTCTGGTTATATCTTCCAGTTATTCTTTCTTCTCCTATTTTGTGCAACTGATGAATTTCTGATGGTGGAAATGGACATTCTGATGCTAGAACCCTTATACTCCAATATTTGCACTACACTTATACTCCATGAGAATCCCAAAATGAACAAAACAAATCCAAGCACCACCAGGAAACTGATTCATTCTGCAAGACTTGTTGCTCCTAACAGGAGAATACAGTTACTCTTGCTGGAATACCATGCTTTAGTTTTTGTTAGCCCATTGGGACATGCAACTTGCTCCTGGAAGTTCGTTCGAATAGGTGTGTGAGAAGCTTCTGATTTAACACAATAAATTGGCCAGACAGCATTTTGTAACAACCAGTACTCTTGCTAAGGAGGTGGATGAATTCTTAGGTTGGGGCATTCTCATTCCCAGCATTTTTAAAACTTTTTTTTTTTGATAAGGTAAATAACTTTATTGACAATAGTGGAAGTTCTGTATACAAGCCATATACCAAAAGAAGAGAACCTACACCAAAATATGGTTCTCAATAAAAGAGATCCAATCCTCTATAGATAGGGACCTCATAAGTACACCAAAAAGCTATGTTGCTCGGACTCTTCAAAAATATCGACGGGTGCGTGTCGGATCCTCCAAAAATAAAGTACACCAAAAGCTAAAAAGAAACTAGTGACAACATACTACTTTGCATTTTTACAGTATCTTGATTAAAATTTAGTAATGAGACTTGGAATTCATACCAGTCTGATTCTGCTCACTACTCTCAGGATATTCAAAGGTACAAGTTGGATAACCCTCGGTCATTTCATTATCTAAATCAATCAAATTGCTATCAGCTAGATGGGGTTGATGATTCGAAAGAATACTTAGCTACAAGAAGGGCAATGGATGTTGTAGGAATAAGTTCAGAAGAGCAGGTATATTTGAAAAGTTGCAGAGACAGAAAAATATGTTCAAGCGTAGAATTTTAGTAAGTGGTTATTTCACACTCTTTTGCAATTTCCCAGGACGCAATATTTCGAGTAGTGGCTGCAATTCTCCATCTTGGCAACATTGAATTTACAAAGGGGAAGGAGATGGACTCCTCAGTTCCCAAAGATGAAAAATCTTGGTTTCATCTTAGAACTTCTGCTGATCTGTTCATGTAAGTGATGAAATTGGCTCAATGAAGTCAATTATTATTCTGAATTACTTGCTGGAAGCTTTTCTAAAAGAGAAAAAGTGCATCCCTTTGAACTTCTAATATTTCCTAGGTGTGACATGAAGGCTCTTGAGGATTCACTTTGCAAACGTATTATTGTAACTCGTGGTGAAACCATCACCAAATGGCTGGATCCAGAAGCAGCAGCTACAAGTAGAGATGCTTTGGCAAAAATAGCATACTCAAGATTGTTTGATTGGTAAGCTTGAACTTTACTGGGAAGTCAGTGAATCAGATCATCAGTTATCTGCTATGCACCTGAAGCATTTACTACTCCGTTACAAAATTTGTTGAGCAATAATGACCTCAATTTTTACCCATGCTCTTCATCTTCAATTTCAATTTCAGGCTGGTGGATAAAATTAATAATTCAATCGGCCAAGATCCAAATTCGAAATCTTTGATTGGTGTGCTGGATATATATGGATTTGAGAGTTTCAAGACTAACAGGTGCTTGGCTGGTATGCCTTTCTGTTTGGATTGTAAGAAATGTATTCTTCTCGAAGAACAATATAAAAATTTCCTTAGCATATCACCAAGCAGTCAATTATTTTATATCTTTCAGTTATTTGGTGACTTCTCTTTACTTTAGCCCACTTGACAGAGGACTCATAGCACAACTATCATATGCATCTTTAAAAGCCAATTCACAATCCTTTATTTACTATGAATATAATCTTGTCTATGCTTTCTGGTGCCTAGTACATGAGTTTTGAGTCAGTTCAATGCATCTTATTGCCTCTTTATGTCGTTGTCACCTGAAGAGAAGTGTCAAATTCATAAATATTGTCACATAGGTTTTAATTTTTCTGTAATTGAATTAGATGGGCTTGCAATCCTTAGGCCACACTCAATAGGATGAAATTACCTCTATAATCTTAAATGGGTAAGTCGGCATTGAACTTCTTGTTGAGTGAAAGATTTTTCTTTTGTGTTCTTTCTAATTTTGTACTATTCCTTGAACTATCAGTTTTTATTTCTGAAAGCTGACTAGTCATGGACCTGGCTTTGTAGATTGTTTAATATTTCTGATGCTGTTTATTTTTGCACCTATGAACCATACTTCTGATGCTCTTTATTTCTGCAGCTTTGAACAATTCTGTATCAATTTGACAAATGAGAAACTTCAGCAGCATTTCAATCAGGTTCTGGTTATTTTCATCAACTTTGAATTTGTTGAACTATCACTACTGCTGTGCTCATTTTTACATACCTGCATGTGGTCTATCAGCATGTTTTCAAAATGGAGCAAGAAGAGTATACAAAAGAAGAAATTGACTGGAGCTACATTGAGTTCATTGATAATCAAGATATTCTGGATCTAATAGAAAAGGTTTGTGCTTATATTTGCTTTTTATTTCTTACATTTTGTTGACTTATAAATGACTTCACATTTTTTTTTTTTTGACAATTGGTACGGTTGTATTCTTCTGCATTTGGGCATGCTGGCCACTTCCAAAAAAATTAGTAGCAATTACAAGTCTCCTATCAAGTCCACTATTTGATCTATATCTATAATACACAATTGTTTACTCCAAAAAAGTAGAAATACAATACAATTCCATTTTACTCGGTGTATTTGACTCAGTTAAAAGAAAGCTGTTCCTTTTGCACTTTGATGCAGCATGTCGAGTCAATCCCTTTTCTTATTCATCCCTTCAGTTACATACATCGGATTGTTTCCTTAAGATTATGGTGTCTTCTCCAAGAATTATATTTTCTGTTATATATGGTTGATCTTGGATATAAGTTGAATGTTTCAGCACTATTTAACTAAAAATAGTTGGAAGCTGCAGCTGATTAAGTTCAAACGAAATTCACTTAGAGATGTGTTTTCCATTGTGAGAAAGAAGAGAGTGTTGAGAGAAAACTCTTGATTATTCCATCAAGCTGTTGGGGTTTAAATAACTATACATGTCCTGAAAAGGAAAAGAAATGAATATAAACCAAATGCCAAATTACAGTAAGACTAAATTATACTACCTACTGAATTAACGTATATTCTAGAATATTTGAGGGAGCTAAATGCCTGAAATCTTCTTTCCGACAAAAATATCTGCAACAGATGTTCCATATAAATCTCCCTTTTGTGATAATGTTGATTTCATTCTCTAGTTTACATAATTTTTCATTGATGGACCAAGATTTAATTTTCTCCTTTGTTTTGCCAGTAACATTTTTTTAACAGTTCTCTCTCTTTCTCAGAAACCAGGAGGTATTATAGCACTCCTTGATGAAGCTTGGTAAGCTAATTTTGATTAAAGAGCTATTTTCTTAAGTAGCTTTTGTTATTCTTCATTCTCATTGTTTAGATGGTCCAAACATCTCCTCCGTGTACCTTATTTATACTCATTTCTTAGGGCTTAGGATATCAGATTGCTGATATTTTGTTTTTGCAGTATGTTTCCAAGATCAACTCATGAAACATTTGCGCAGAAGCTCTATCAGACTTTCCAAAACCATAAACGATTCAGCAAGCCAAAGTTGGCTCGTTCTGACTTCACTATTTGCCATTATGCTGGTGATGTAAGTCTTTTCATCTACTGTAACAAATGTCGAGCTTGGATCTTCAGCTTTGTTCTGAAACCATGGATAATTATGTAATCTTCTTTTTTATTACAGGTCACATATCAAACAGAATTGTTTCTAGATAAAAACAAAGACTACGTTGTTGCTGAGCACCAGGCACTCCTGAGGGCTTCAAAGTGTTCTTTTGTATCTGGTTTGTTTCCAAAATCAGTGGAAGAATCCTCAAACAAGTCAAAGTTCTCTTCTATTGGCTCTAGCTTCAAGGCATGTTGCTTTTTCTAACGAATTTTGCTCCTCTTTTCACGATGCAACTATAGAGAGCAAATTGAATCATCACATCTTCTTTTATATACTTTGCAGCAACAACTGCAGTCATTGCTTGAAACTTTGAATGCAACTGAACCCCATTATATTCGATGTGTGAAGCCAAATAATCTGCTAAAGCCCTCTATCTTCGAGAATCACAATGTCCTGCAACAGCTGTGCTGTGGGGTAAGGAAATGTGTTGAATTTTTTCAAATTGGTGGCATATATATGAATTGAAAGTTTTGTGCTCTTTGTTTCTTCTTCTGTAGGGAGTGATGGAAGCAATAAGAATAAGCTGTGCTGGATATCCTACTCGGAGACCCTTTTATGAATTTTTAGATCGCTTTGGCATTTTGTCGCCTGAAGTTTTAGATGGAAGGTACCTATTTGCCTTGTACTATTTGCTCATATTGTCAATGCGTTCTGATTTTGTCTGACTAACTCATGATAGTACGGATGAGGTCATTGCATGCACACGCCTTCTAGAGAAAGTCGGCCTTCAAGGATATCAGGTAAATACATCACTTTATTAGAAGTTATAGTCTATGCATAAAACAATTCAAACTTTTCCAGTTCATTTCTGTAATTTAGGAGTGTCTTATTAATTTCAGTCAATAACATCAATTGACGGAAAGTGTAGTTTTATCTCATTTAACTGATTTTTAGCTAGCACATTTTAGCACATTCTTCAGTCAGTAAAATGTTTAAAGAATTTCAGTGGTTCGATTTTGCATTTGTTGCACACCTGAATCATATCATGCTTTTGGCAGGTCAGATATTTGGTGAATAATAAATGTGTAAATTCTTTTGCCTTTCTGGTGGCCTCCTCTCATTGCTACTTGTACAGCATTTCTGTATTTTAGGTGTTGTTGATTAGATTGTTCAGTTGTATTACATGTTCACCTTTCCTTTTTCTTTTCTTGATAAATTTCATGGATGCACTGTGAATTTCTTTGGTTTGATATTTTCTTGTTTTGAGTCTTTACTGATCATTATAGCGTGTGTCTCTTTCATAAGTATAGTATTTTTTCGTCTTCTTCCCAGAGTTCTTTCTGTTCTTGTTTTATGATCATATGCAGAAGATGTTGCCTTTAAAAACCACAAGCTTCATCTTATTGTCTGGCACATATTCATACCTTCCTTATCTTTTTTACTTGGTCAAATGTAGAATATTTCATTCTTCTAATGATCTAAAATGGCAAATAAATAAATATATAATAAGACTCCCTCTGGATTTTGTTTTTGAGATGTTTTCCTATGTGGAGGAGGCTTCAGGGAAGCCAATCATTGGTCATTTTGCCTTTGCAGATTGGTAAAACAAAAGTGTTTCTAAGGGCTGGTCAGATGGCAGAACTAGACAGTCGCAGGACAGAGGTGTTAGGGAGATCGGCGAGCATCATTCAGAGGAAAGTTCGTTCTCACATGGCTCGAAGAAATTTTATGTTGCTACGTCAGTTGGCAATAAGGATACAATCAATGTGCAGAGGTATTTCATTTGTTATAAGCTTGGCTTTTGTGTTCGTAGATCAAAATCGATCAACGTTTTCATCTCGCATTGTTACAGGAGAACTTGCTCGGCGTGTATATGAGAGCTTGCGGAGAGAAGCAGCTTGTCTGAAGATCCAGACAGACATGCGCATGCATCTTGCTAGGAAGGGTTACAAAGAATTGTGCTCTGCTGCCATTTCAATTCAGACAGGAATGCGCGGGATGGCTGTACGCAATGAAGTACGATTCAGGAGGCAGACAAAAGCTGCCATTATCATTCAGGTAAACTTTTTGTAATGGAGAAATAATTCTTTTGAAATTTTTAGAAAATTTTCTAATTTAGAATCAACAGACTATTTGGAATTGTTATCCTTGCTGCTATTGCTCTACCTGTTTATTAACTTAATGCCTTGGAAGCGGTGATTCACACTTCATAATGATTCTCATGCGATATGTACAGAGAAATTCTCGTTCATTCTTGGCCCGGTTGAAATACAAGAAGCTCAAGAAGGCTGCTATTACCACTCAATGTGCTTGGAGAGCTAGAGTCGCTCGTGGGGAACTACGGAAACTTAAGATGGTAATATCCCATTCTTTATCTCTTCGTTATCCTCTTTGTTGATCCTGAGGTTCTTAGCTGCTAAAGCCTTTGTTAGCATCTGTATTCTGAATTGATACACAGCTTAAGTTTCTCGGATATGTATTACGGTTTTGTATGCTTAAATCCTGTAGAATTTAACTGCAGTTTTTCTTCTCATTGCTCATGCTTACGTCAAATTCAGACCTCTAAATATTCTTTCATGCTTTAGGCCATTCGTACTTGGAGTGAATACTTTGAATAGGATCAGCAATTAACTTCTGAAATAGGCATTTAAGATAACTGGATACCCTTCAAGAACTTGCAAGCTAGTCACAACTGGAAATGTTGCCCTTAGCTAAAAATTAGGGACTCTTTTTTTTGCAGCCAGTTAGATCTTTGAGTACATAAGTCATAATGCCATGCTGCTAGAGTTGCATTTTGTTGAATTTTCCTACGGCCAAGTCGAATTTGCTTTTTTGATCCACAAATTGTCGTGCAAGACAGATAAGTTTCAATGATATCTATATATTCATCCAGATTTGAGTTATCTTACATTTCAGTGCCTGCTCATATTACATTCAATGGTTAATATCTCCTAAGAAAATCCCCAGCTTTAAATTTATCAATACTAAAGGTTAGAAAGTCAAATTTATGTGTTTTCATGCATCCTGGTCAGTTTAAACAAACAACGTGATAGTTGGCCTGCTTGCAAAAGTCACTCTTTACTTATTACTATGCTTTTGATTGAACATCTATTGTTTGTTCCCAAACAGTTTCATTTTTGTTTGGAGTTCCATTCTAACTTATTTCTGCATAGGCTGCACGGGAGACTGGTGCTCTCCAAGCTGCAAAGAATAAGTTAGAGAAGCAAGTTGAAGAGTTAACTTGGAGACTACAGCTGGAGAAACGTATGAGGGTGAGTAGATAAAAATTCTTTATCTTAAGATGCTGCTGTGCCCTATTCTTAAACCATAAAGGATTAATCATCTAGAACACATAATGTCCTTGAGGAACTCGATCTTTAAGTAATGCTGTACGATGGACCTGGTGAAAGCTTTTAATTGTTTGAGCATGAATCCAGTACTGTAAATCCTTATATGCCTCCATGTTGATCTATTAAGCTGCAGACGGACAAAACAAACTTGTTAACTAAAGTTATGTTTTTAAAGGAAAAGCTTTAGAGCAGGAACAGGTACATCATACATGCAATTCTGTAATCATATTGGCAAAGGAAACACAAACACAACCACAACCACTGCTGACTTACGAATAGGGTGACCTTCTTCTGGTTTGTGTCTGACAAGTTACATCATTGTCAACACGGCCTCTCTGAGATTGGAATCACATATAGAATTCCTATTTAGACGAACTGGTAGAAGTGAAATGGACCATAATTTATTGATGGGTGTAGTTTCTAGATGTATTTGCTTCTGTCAAAGTGGAATAGGAATATTAGAAAATGGTAAAAGAAAATAAGCAAATTCCTTCTCTACCACTGTACGTGCTCAAGTGTCTGCCTTCCAGTTTAAATAATATAGTTCTGTTTTTGTAGGTTGACATGGAAGAAGCAAAAACACAAGAAAATGCAAAACTGCAATCCGCTTTGCAAGAGCTCCAACTTCAGTTCAAGAAAACAAAAGAAATGTTTGTCAAAGAACTTGAAACAGCAAAAAGTGCGGCAGAGAAAGTTCCTATTATCCAGGAAGTTCCTGTTGTTGATCATGAATTGATGAACAAACTTAGTGTTGAAAATGAGAAACTAAAGGTAGGTTTGTCGAAACAAGGGAGTTTTAAGTGTAAACGACTTGTTTGTATTCACAGGAGCTACATGCATTCAGCTTTTGATACTCCTTTATGTTTTTTATTTTAGATTTTGGTAAGCTCTCTAGAGCAGAAGATTGATGAGACAGAAAAAAAATATGAAGAGACAAACAAACTTAGTGAGGAGAGGTTGAGGCAGGTGATGGATGCAGAGTCTACGATTGTTCAGTTGAAGACTACTATGCAAAGGTTAATGAACTTATGTCATAACTCATAAGTAGCTTGAATGGATAATCTCATAGCATTTTTATGTTTACACAAACTGGCTCGTGAGTATAATTCATTGTAATTTGTTTCTGCTCATCATTGCATTTTCTGGTTATAGGTTCCAGGAAAGGAATTTTGATTTGGAATCTGAGAACCAGATTCTTCAGCAAGCATTGTTAACCCCTGCCAAGCAGGTTCCAGATCATTCAACTAGGCTGGCTTCCAAGGTATTTGCCTTAAATTCATTAGTTTCCTTTCCGTCCTTCTTTCCCTTTTAATAAATACCACCCATTACATCGACACTATTATGTAGGTGCAGATAGTAGAAAATGGCTACCATCTCAAAGAAGAAAATAGAACCAATGTAAGATACTCTTTTCTTGTCATCCTGCAACATCATGTCAAGTACAGGTGACAACTAGGTGGGTCAATACGGGTCAAATCAATAAAAGGATCATGATCCAACCAACCCAAAAGTTTGGTTGGGTCAAATAAGGGGTCATGATCCATCCAGTCCAATATGACACAACCTTTCCTCCTTTTTGTTTTGGGTTTTGGGAAAAATATGTGAAATCTAATATATTTTGCTAAAATTATTAGCTTAAGTTTCAAAATTTACTTAATTGTTAACTTCCAATCTACAACTTGATTTCGTATTTGATGGGTCATTTCGGATGCAATCCGCTGGGTCAATTAATAAAGGGGGATCATAATCCAACACCTTTGCACTAAGTCGGGTTGTGTGGATACTAAAAAATGGGTTGATTTTTCCACACTAATGTCCGTAAGCTGTCAAATTCCAATTCATGCCCCATGCTTATGAGAGAATTGACTTTTGCAGGATTCGCCAGGTTCAATACCTGCTGAAAAAGTTGAAACCCCTAATAGCAAGTTAAGGAAACCTCCTATTGACCGGCAGCGTGTATGTACTTCCCTGGCAAACCTTTTATGTCATATTTCTGAAAATTTTGGGAGAGAACTTTTTATTAACTGATATCTTGGTGGACCATGCTGCAGGAAGATATTGGTGCACTCATTGACTGTGTGATGAAGGATGTGGGATTCAGTCAAAGCAAGCCTGTTGCAGCTTTTACCATCTACAGATGCCTTCTTCACTGGAAATCTCTTGAAGCAGAAAAGACAAGCGTGTTTGATCGTTTGGTGCAGATGATTGGTTCTGCCATTGAGGTAACTAGATGTACAATTGCAACTGTTGGACTTTGACATCACATCACCTGGAGTAAAACAACGATGGAAACAATACAGTAAAATGTGTTTACCGAGTTTTATTGAAACTCACATGGAAAATAGCTTGAAGTTTCAACAGAATTTCGTTAGCTACTCCTGATTTCATGCAACTACCTGCTGTCCTTAGCAGCATTTGATTAAGAAATGCTATAAAATAATCGACCTGCTTCCCCTTTTGGTTTTCGTGTAGCGTTTATACAATCATCATTGCGAGAGTGTCACTATGATTTTCATCAATAAGGCTAGCAGCATTGTAACTTATTCCAAAGAAAAAAAAAAGGTTTACCAGTGTTATAATCTCTTTATCTTATTATTTGCACCAAAACATTCGGTTTACTTTTAGTTATTTATAGTAGTCCGATACACTTTTTGACATAATTGATATTTCATTGATGTGATGGAAAATCATATGATAATGTGTCAAGAAAAATCATTTGGTGGGTGCTCGAGAAGCAAGAAATTCATACCAACTATATGAAGGATATGTACATAGGATCATTTGCCATGGTCTAAATAGTTGGTGTTAGAGGAGTATTCTGTAAAAATGGGTTTACACCAAGGATCTACCTTGAGCCTTTACTTATCTTGGTGATAGATAATTTTATGGCGCTTGCTTATTGCTAGTGATGATGGAGTGTTAACTCGCAAAATAAGCGAGAAAGTCAACCAAAAGCTTGAAATGGAGAATCACTTAGTGAGGGTTTCGGATAAATTGAGCTAAAACAAAGCATATCTCGCTGGAAGTGTAGCCCCCATAAGAAGAATGAAGGTGAAGTGAGATTTGACACAGTTATGTTGTCTACATCAAAATAATTGTTAGTGCAAGTATTTCAGCTCTTACGTTAATTCCTGTTAATATCATTATAATCTGTATTGTTGTTAAAGCATGTATAAGGATTATTGTCTGTGTCATTCTGCTGCTTTGTGATGAAATCTTATTATCTTCCAAAACGACTCCTTAGGTGATAAGAAGACAAAAACACGATTAATTTCTTAAATTTGATGGTTCATGTTTTAGTAGACTTGATGCAACAACATACCCAGTGGAGTCCCACAAGTGGAGTCTGGGGAGGGTAGAATGCATGAGACCTTACCACTACCTCATAGAGGTAGAGAGGTTGTTTCCTGGGAACCCTTGTCTCAAAACCCGTAAGTTGAATATACTAGATATGGGAAAAGGAAAGGAAAAGAAAGGGAACAGAAAGAGCGACTAATAAAGGAAAAGCAGATGATATTATGAAAATACGCTAAAATTAACATATCAAGATGGAAAATGACAACACAAGATATACAAATAATGTAAATACGCTAAAAGTAAAATATAAAACTAATAATGACAACATACGATGTGAAGACATCATTACTCCTACTAACCTACTATATCACAAAGTCCTTAAACGACTTACCCCTACTAACCTATTAACCCTCTACTCTAATATGCAATCTCCACTCGTTTCTATCTAAGGTCATGTCCTCGGTGAGATGAAATTTAGCCATATCTTGCCTGATCACCTCCCTCCAATACTTCTTCTGTCAACCTCTACCCCTCTATGTATCCCCTAAATCCAACCTCTCGCACCTCCTAACAGGAGCCTTGATACTCTTCTGCACATGTCCAAACCAATGCAGTCTAGCTTTCCGCATCTTGTCAGCCATAGGGGCCACCTCTAGCTTCTCCCGGATGATCTCATTCCTAATCCTATCAGTCCTGGTATGTCCACACATCCATCTCAACATCCTCATCTCCGCAATCAGCATCTTCTGACATGTGAGTTTTTAATTGGTCAATACTCCACCCCATATAACAAAGATGGTCTAATCACTGTTCTGTAAAACTTGCCTTTAAGCTTAGTATCTTTTTATCACGCGATACTCCTGAGGCAAGCCTGTATTTCATCCATGCTGCCCCAATACGGTGTGTAACATCATCGTCAATATCGCCACTACTCTGGATGATGGATCAAAGATTTAGTAGATTTGATGCAAACTAGAAATATGATGAAAGTCTACTTATTGCAGAATCAAGATAGCAATGACCACATGGCATACTGGCTGTCAAATACCTCGACATTGT